>RQTK01000446.1:302606-392787 GCA_003991915.1 Elysia chlorotica
TGATTATTATTATTATTATTATTATTATTATTATTATTATTATTATTATTATTATTATTATTATTATTATTATTATTATTATAATTATTATTATTATCATTATTATTATTATTATTATTATTATTATTATTATTATTATTATTATTATTATTATTATTATCATTATCATTATTATTAATATTCCAAACAAAAAGGATTCATTCATAGAAGAACATGATTTTGCATACATAATTAAGCTAGATGATGGAACAAATGGGTTTCTAACTGCATTCGATTCTAATTTAGTAGATTTCTATTTATTTATAATATCGAAATATGTCATGTGTCTCATAATGAAAATGGTTTTATCTTGTCCTTTTTTCAGGAGCTCGTGGCAAGGTTTGTCATGAAAGAACTAAAAGACAGGTACATTTTCTTACAAGATGATTATTTTGGTATTCTTAGACTCTTCTGGTATCTTTTGCCTTCCTGGGTGTGCAATGATAACAATTGCAATCTTTCAAAAAAAAATTTTTTTTCCACATACTAAATAGCTTTTTCATTTTAAAACTCAATTTATTGTCCCTGTCTTAAATACAGGGTGGCCCTCTTTTAGCGCTTTTGGTCTTTTATCACCTCTTCCTCCCTATTTTTTAAATATATTTTTAAATTTTAATCCCTGGCTCTAACATAATAAAACCTATTTAGGTAATATTTATCCTTTTGACAACTTTCTTGCTAACATTAATCTTTTTAAACATGTTTTCCTCTTTATAGGATTTGCAAGTTTTCTTTAACAACACTTGTGTATGCACTGCATCAACCAACCTGACTTTTTTTTCATACACAGTTAACTTGTACATTTATGCGGATGTACATTTTTTTAATGGTCTGGGGTTCTTTTTTTTAAATTTGTGTCAATGTGCTCAGTCCTCATACATGTACACTGGTGCCAGAATCAGATGAAGAGGATGTCTCTGAAGATGAAGAACAAACTCAAAATGTCTTAGAAGGAGAAGAAGAAGAAGATGATAAGGACTTGATGAGAGAGCCAGAATTCTTGGTTGACATTGCTGAAGATATTTCAAATCAAGATGAAAAGGATTTGCCAACTCAAATGTAACACTCACTGAAACAATATTTTTTCAATATTTTAGCATGGGTATAGTTGCTACACAGCTCGCATGCTTTTTGTACTTGTTATGTCATGCTGTAAATTCTTGCTACAATTCTAGATCATTAATTTGTAAGTGAATGTTTCTCTATTGTGTATGACATATTACTATGTTAACTTTTATTTCTAGATAGATACAATGTGCATATTTATAGAGAGCATGTCTAGTTTTTCAGGTAATATTCTGAATAAATATTGATTTATGGGATCCAAATTGAAAGACTTTTGATAGATAGTTGCCAGCCGCAACATTAAGTAATCAATGTGAATGTTTGTAGCGTTAATTTGAATTGAGTTGAGTCGGTTTAACTTCCAACATCAGCCTTATAGAGGCTGTATTGTGGACGGACCCCAAGACTAGCCTCTGACAATATTATGTGCTGCCATACATGAGACAGGGCGGGGATACCAGGACTCCTGTCTCAGCCGGTCACAATAAACTGACACTGACACAAATATTTCACATGAATAACATAGCTAGTTAATTTCTTCCAGTTAAGAATTACATTTTATCCTGATTAAAAAGAATACTTTTTTAAGAACCTTAACTAAAATTGTCTTTGAAATGATTTATATAAGCTGAAAAAAAAACTCTTTTAGTATAAAAAAATCAAAGTGTTTTGTTGTCGTTTAAAAAAAAAATTACTTTCTTAATTAATGACCATGTTATTCATAAATTGGTGCATCCAAATTTAATTTTTACTACAAAAATCAAATTCTTCTCAAACTCTTAATAGATAATTTTAGATATGGCTTATTTTACAATGTAATATATTAATTAGCTAGAGCTTTGATTGAATGATATTTTCTAAAGTTTTTATCTACAGATGAGTTTCTTTGTAAACTAAATGTTACTATCTTTAGCACTTGCACTTAATATGATTGGACACTATTATTACATAAGTATAAGTTGTTATGATACAAATTTTTAAAAATAAATGTTCCTGTTATGAATGTAAAATTATAAGTAAACATAGTTTTTCCTCATAAGATGACAAAATTGAAATTATTTAACTTTTATGTTAAACTTAAAGCAATTAATTTAATTTAAATTTGAAAGACGTTTGATTCTCGAAGTACCTTGCAACAAAGCGTAGTATTAATTTGTATTAAAGTCAAGTACTTGTCTATTTATTCATTCTTTCTCTCCCAGCTTTTTAAAAACTTTTGTTCGTGCTTATTTTAAGGAAAGAATGAGAGCTAAAAACTATTACAACTGTATTTGAGGAGATGATATGCTCATAAGTCATATATTATTATTTTGATCTTCACCTTATTTTTTTAATAAGCTTAATAGTAATATCTCTTCCAGGTGGTCCCACATGCGTCGAGCTATCCGTTTCTATCCTGACCTTCGTACCATGCTTGCTCAATCCAGCAAGTGTGCTGTATGTGGGGACAGCTTTCTCAACACCTGGCTTGAGTGTGTTAAATTTGTGGATGCACGATCTGTAAGTATCATCACACATTTGTATCATGATATCACTGTTTTTGTCTCTTAAGAGGTAAACTTGAAAGTAAATATCAGCAGCGGTATAACAGAATTAGACTATAAAAGTTCAGCTTAAGCCTTATCCACAAAAAAACGACATTTATCAAGAAAAATTATTAATATACAGACAAAACTTGAACAGCACCACTCCAAAGTAAGCTTAACATTTCTTACCTGCTCTCAATCTTAAATTATTCGTCTAACAAGTCTGGACTGCACCTAGACACATTTTATGTGATAAATACATAAAAAATAAAATGTTCGTGATCTATGTCCAAATTTACTGAAGACAAAAAAGTAATAAGCACATTATTATTTTATACAAAAGTTTAATGAAAGATAGAAAATGTTATTATTGTTTTGCTTTAAAAAAAATTTGAGGCAGCCTTATCATTGAAGATAAAAAAAAAAAAAAAAATGATACTATATTACTATTTTGTGTTTTCTTTTATTTCAAAGGACCTGAAGTTGACATCCATGTCGGGCAAAATCCCTGTTCGTGCTTTGCTGTGTTCATACAAGTGCTTTAATGCTGCTGGACACAATTACTATGGTGTAGCTTTTCCATAGGGAAGGCAGTGGTTATTGTATAATATTTTTTTGGAGGCGGTGTGGGGTGGGGTGGAGGGTAAATTTATGAGAAAGCTTGAACCAGTCACATGATGAAATTAAAAATATTTAGATATTTATTGCGTCTTTCTTATGCAAATTAGAGTAATTTTTAAATATTTTTAAAAATCAACTTATTGTATATATATTGTTGGTATGTCTTTGCTACATGTATCTAATTATCTTGCCTGTATGTCTCTGGCATTGATTCAATAATATCAGGCGATGGTAGAAACAACATCGAAATATCATCTCGCATAGCGCAGTCAAAGGCAAGTTTCCAGCGCATGAAATCCATCTTAACAAATAAGCGCATCTCCATCCAAACAAGAAAAAGGGTCCTTCAATGCTACATAGAGAGTGCTATATCAACACAAAAAACCATTATCGATGCAGTCTTACAAGTGTTATCTTTCCAGAAGTTTGTTAAACTAAATTGTGTTGCATAGAACAGAATACTCCTGTGCATTGAACAAAAAATGTACACATTTACCTAAAGTTCGACTTAAGTAAAGCTATATATTGAATAAATTAGAAGGAAAAAAATCATCGTATTTCATTTACAGTTCCAAGTTTAATCAAAGTTTTAATTATAGCGTCTATGTGACCATATCATTATTGCTGCTGCTGATGATGATTAAGAGAGAGAGAGAGAGAGAGAGAGAGAGAGAGAGAGAGAGAGAGAGAGAGAGAGAGAGAGAGAGAGAGAGAGAGAGAGAGAGAGAGAGAGATCCATCAACCTATCGATCGATCAAGACAGACAGTCAGACTAGAAGGGAGTGATAGAAAAAGTTATAAAGATAGATTGAAGGAAAGAGAGAGATTAAGTGTAAATATATAAAAATAATATAGGGAATGAAACTAAAAACGATCATCTATTTACAAAATGTATAATTATTGTATTTTATGTCATAACATTTTGTAAAATTTACCAATAGTCGTTTTTCATGTGGAGATTAAATTGTAGGATTTAGCCTACATTGTTATAAATGTTGACTCATTGGAGCAAATGTTATATGATGCACATTTTATTTAATTGTGAACAATAAAGTTCATCTGTGATAATCCACTTCATAATGTGAGATGTTTTGCTTTCTTTTCTATTCTAATCATAATTTATCCTACTTACAAAGATTTATGGAACTACTTACTATTGCAGAATTCATGCTTAAAGAGGATCCAAAAGGAAAGGATCTAAACTGTTTGCAATCTGGAAAGCTTGTGATCTCCTGCAAAATTGCTCTCTACTTGGGGTTGTCTTTGCTCACATCCAATATTTTCTTTTTTTTTTTTTGTAGAGGGTAAAACCCAGGAGCGGTATTGTTTTCATTAACCTCATAGAAAATGTCATGTCACAAATTGTGTTGCAGAAAAAAAAGATCCCTTGGATCTATATTGAAAATATTAAAATATTTATCCAGTCAGTACGTAATTACAGTAGCAAGGGTATAATACATGTAAACACACATAGGCATAAGATAAGATCAATATTTCTGCTTTTTGCAAATAAAATAATATAAAACAATCTTTGCAAAGGATTAGTTTAAATAAATATATACAATACCAACAACAACAGCAAGAAAAACAACAGTAATTATAATACATGTGCCACTCCTACTAGTGCTACTACATGTGCTACTAATACTTCTACAAATGCTAATAATAATAATAATAATAATGATGATGATGATGATGATGATGATGATGATGATGATGATGATGATGATGGTGATGATGAAAGGAAAGTGCCTATCTTCTTGTTAACAATAATAGGCCATAATAATGATGATGATGATGATGATGATGATGATGATGATGATGATGATGATGATGGTGATGATGAAAGGAAAGTGCCTATCTTCTTGTTAACAATAATAGGCCAACTATTATTGGGGGGTTAATGCGATGCCGTTTTTATGTGTGTGTGCAAACATTTTATGTGAAAAAAAATCTATATCATGCAATTATATCGTTTATTTTGACTAAACTCTTGCACGTCTGTCTAATTAGTGTAGCTACTATGTTTAAGAACTGACCAAGAAATTAGAAGTCCGAAGGGGGAGGGGATGAGACATGCAGATTATTCGTGGGAGATAGTGAGAGCAATAAAGAAAGATGGGTATTTTTTTCTCAACTCTATAGGCCTACTTATATTGAAAACTGCGTTGTTGCAAAGTAGTATTATTACTTTGGTGTAGCAAAGCGAATCCAGGAAATTTCTAAGATACGTAGGATGATGTCCTCCGATATTGCATCTCTTGGAACTGAAAACAGAGAAGGTCTACAGTTTGGTAAACAATGAGGCACTTTGACTCGATGTAAACAAAACCACAAGACTTTGTACATGTATCACTATCAGTTAAAAAAAAAAAAAAAGATCTGAATTGACATATAGATCTAAACATAGTTCATTAGTTAGATAATAAATGATACATTTGTGAGTTGGAAGCAGGTCGTGAAAGTAACGATCTAGATCTAGATCTAGAACAAAGGTCGAAGTTGAAGGCTAAGTCTACTATGCACTGGTATAGAGGACACTCCTTGAGATTTGTGGTCCCGAACCTGTGGGCGAACAAATGGGTGGGTGGGAGGAAGTCGAGGGATGAATGCCTTGAATGGTTAGGATTCAATTTCATCAGAGTCAGTTAACCTATGTAAAGAGAGAGAGACAGAGAGACAGACAGGCAGAGCAAGCGAGTGTGAGGGACAGAGATAAGAGTAAAGGGACAATTTTATCAATTTTATGTGCTTGTGTATGTTTGTATCGCTGTGCCGTCCCGTCTCCGAGGTGGACTGTCATTCGGCGCCATCTTTCACGGTCCAAGGATGCTTCACAGGCTACACTCAGTCGTATCTGGGATGTCTCCTGTATGTTGGCAAGCCACGACTGCCTCTTCCTTCCTCTACCACGCTTCCCTTCAACCTTGCCTTCCACAACTCTTTTCAGGATGCTGCAGTGTCTTCTTATATGGCCATAGTATGCCAGTTTTCTTCTTTGGATTAAATTAATTGCAGCAGTTCTGGTTTCTGCATGCCAACTTTATCCAAGACCTCCTTATTTGTCACCTTATCTTTCCAAGAAATTCTGTTCATTCTCCTATACATCCACATTTCCATGGCATCTATTCTCTTCTCTATAGACTTCTTTAATGTCCATGTTTCACTTGCATATAAGAACGGTGACCACACAAAACATTTCATTGTTCTCAGTCTGGTTGGCAAACTCACTCTTTTGTTGGTCAGTATTTGTGAGTATTTTGAGAAGGCATTTTTGGCGATGGTGATGCGTCTCTTTATTTCTGAATCAGACCTACCATCTGTTGTTATTAACTGGCACAAATAAACAAACTTGTCCCTGCCTTTTTGAATCAAACAAATCATGCCAATACAAAATACAATTAAAAAAAAATAACAGCAAAAAGACAGGAATTACACTTTACAGCTGACTGATATTTTATTAAATTTTAACAATCGAATTCACCCCACCCACCTATTTGATTGCCCACTGCCTAAGGACCACAAAACTCAAGGAGTGCCGGAATAGTGTTCCTATCAAAATTTCATTTAACTCTTTAAACCAGAGCGGATGGTAAAATCACAAAAAAATGTGAAAGTGAAAAAAATACCCTCTTTCCATTTAAACTTAAAGATCTATCAAATTCTATTTCAGAACATGGAATGGGCATCAATGACAATGGAAATAAACTTTGTGTATACTTAGCAACTGTGTATACTTAGCAACAAATTCTAGCCTATTTGAAACAGAAAATAATCTTTCGTCAAAAATGTTTAACTATGAGAGAGCTTTGCTTTATTCCATGGTGCGACCAAAGAATTTGACGTGACTCGGCTTCACGGCCCAGTTCTCTATGATCCCTTGTCGTCCAGCAAACCACATCCAGCCTCTGCTGGGCTTTGTCTCTTGCTTTCTTCTAGAATTTGAAAGAATTTGATTTGAACAAAAACTC
Organism: Elysia chlorotica; assembly: GCA_003991915.1. Classification (NCBI taxonomy): domain Eukaryota; kingdom Metazoa; phylum Mollusca; class Gastropoda; family Plakobranchidae; genus Elysia; species Elysia chlorotica. The sequence goes on from RQTK01000446.1 coordinate 309,829, forward strand.
CTCAAACTTTATATTTAGTGTGCATTTACATGCCAAAACTTGCACTAAAATTTGTATATATAATATATGGTTTGTGCAAACTTGCTTTATGCACTAGATCTATGCATGGTGTCTATATTTAAACAATGAACAGAAACGCTGCTTATTGCAATAATTTTTTTTAACACTGTATAACATCTTTCCAGATAAAACACTCAACTAGTTGTGAGTTGTTCTTTATTCGATGGTGAAACCAAACACTTTTATTGGAGCATACTTATGTAATTTTTTATAGTGCATAAAGAGAGACTTAAACAGAAATGTTTATACTAATTATAGCAATATTGAAGCAGAAACAATGCACTTTAAAGACTTTAAAGTTGAGAGCCTATGTTTTGGTAGATTGGTGAATCTGCAGGAACTGCTTGTCTCTTTGTCTGCCGCGTTTTTGCATGTGGCTGGATCGGCATTAGTATATTTTATATAGATGGGCATGTATGATGTGACCGGCCAAGTCATGTTCAAGGCTTAATCTAAGTAAGACTAAGAAGTAAGAGGCATTAAACTACAAAGAATCCAGGCATGAGTTTGTCCAAATTTAAAGCACCTAGCTTCTTATCGGAAGGTTGCAGTAAAAAAAGGGAAGGGATTAAAAACGATTTATATTAGAGAGGGGAGATAGACAAGATGAAAAAGAAAAAAAAGAAGACGAAGAAGAAGTAAAATAAGAAGAAGAAGAAGGAGCAGAAGAAGAAGAAGAAAAAGAAGAAGAAGGAGGAGGAGGAGGAGGAGGAGGAGGAGGAAGAAGAAATAGGAGGAGGAGGATGAGGGAGAAGGAGTAGGATGAGAAGAAAGAAGAAGAAGAAAAGAGGAGGAGGAGGAGGAGGAGGAAAAGGAGAAGGAGGAGGAAGAAAAAAAAGAAGAAGAAGAAGAAGAAGAAGAAGAAGAAGAAGAAGAAGAAGAAAAAGAGAAGAAGAAGAAGAAGAAGGATGAGGAGGAGGAGGAGGAGGAGGAGGAGGAGGAAGAGGAGGAGGAGGATGAGAAGGAGGAGGAGGTTGAGGAGGCGGAGGAGGAGGAAGAGGAGGAGGAAGAAGAAGAAAAAGGAGGAGGAGGAAGAAGAAGAAGAAGAAGAAGAAGAAGAAGAAGAAGAAGAAGAAGAAGAAGAAGAAGAAGAAGAAGAAGAAGAAGAAGAAGACTCTCTCTCTCTCTCTCTCTCTCTCTCTCTCTCTCTCTCTCCTGCTTCAGGTATCTATTCTTCGATGTTGCACCTCCCTTTATTATTTAATCGCCGCCTTTAAAAAATCCTTAACAGCTTTCTGGTGTATGTATTTATACATATTTTTACTTAAGCATTTTCCGACAAGCATTGATAAAACTGGAAGCAAACAATCTAGCTCAATCCACCTTAAACTTGGGGTTCCTCAGGGATCTGTCCTAGGGCCGGTTCTGTTCTCTATGTATTCACAACCATTAACTGATATTATAGCTAAATATGAATTTAATCACCACATGTATGCCGATGACACCCAAATGTATAAATGTTTTGATTCAACCAATATTGACTATGTAATGAATTCCTTAAATGCATGTATTAATGACGTTTCCTCATGGATGTCAGCCAACAAGTTAAAGCTTAATGAAGAGAAGACAGAAATCATGTTCGTTGGAACACCTGCTAAATTACACAAAGTAAATATCGACGAAGTAAAAATTTGTAATCAAAAGGTAACACCCGCTTTGTCTGTAAAAAATCTCGGCGTTTTACTTGATTCAAATCTCACGATGGACCCACATATTTCAAATCTACGTAAACTATGCTATCTAGAATTAAGAAAAATTTCTCAAATAAGGCCCTACCTAACGATGGACGCCACTAACAAACTTGTATGTTCACTAGTACTTTCCAGGATCGACTACTGTAATTCATTGCTGGCAGGGCTTCCCGATTATAAATTGAATAAAATCCAACAGATTCAAAACAATGCAGCTAGACTTGTCAAGAAGGTAACAAAAAAAGAACACATCACACCCTTACTTAAAAATCTTCATTGGCTTCCTGTCAGCTCTAGGATAAATTATAAGCTAGCTTCTATTCTCTTTCAGTGCCAATATGTGTCCGACTTTCCAGAATACCTAAAAGATTTAGTTATACCCTACACACCATCTAGAGACCTACGCTCAGCTGGCAAGAACCTCCTAGTCAAACCTAGATACAACTTAAAAACTTTCGGCCTAAGAACATTCACTTTCCAAAGTGCAAACCTTTGGAACAACCTTCCGGACGAATTGAAAAATGTTAATTCATTAACACTATTCAAGTCTAAACTAAAGACGCATCTTTTTAAAGTCTCATTTTAATATTAAATTCCTCGAATTGACTATTTGGTTTTATCTCGTACGCTCATCATCCTTTTTTCTCCACTCTCTTTCTTATCCGAGGATCAGTACTCGATTTTTTAAAAACAATTTCTGACTCTGTGATATATTTATAGAAATGTTTAATAATATCAATGTGTTTTAAATATCATTGTTTTTCTAAGTTTTAATAACATGTATTTATAACAACTATTTGTGTATAATATTAAGAGCCTTTTATTATATTTCTATGCAATCTTTTGCTTTAAAAAAGAAAAAAAAGTCACTTTAGGGAATTGTGTGTGTAAATGTTTCTTTTTAACACTTTTGTGAGTATGTTTAAAATTGCTGTAAAGCGCTTTGAGCTTTTTATAGGGAAAGCGCTCTATAAATATTATTATTATTATTATTATTATTATTATTATAACAAATTTATCATTTCAGCCATGTCCAGTCATGTATAATTATGCCCACCATGTCACAGTTTAAATAATCACCAGGTGATCGTGTAGGCCTACTGTGAATCTCATACAGCTCTTGTGACTGTGGGTCTCGTCGCATTAGTGTACTATCAGTTGCCGTTTAGTATTTTGGCTTGAAGAGGTGCTGACCTCTTTGCTCCATCTATTCTCATTTCACGTAGAAGAGACAACGATGTTCACATAAAAAGGCCTAATAAAACCAACTGCATTACTCTACAGTGTCAAAGCCTTTGTTGTGTTTTTACTTTCATCATACCGTTTTCTCATTCTAAGCCTTCAAGAAGGTACGGATTCAAATCTAGGTTGGAGTTATTAGTTTTATAAGCTTCGGCTGTGCCATGCTGCTTGCTAGTGGATATTTACGATGTTTTCTTTCACAATAAATTATTATAAATAACTAATTAACGAAATAAACTAAGGAATGTTGATGCAATCTTTTCTAGTAGTAAGAGTTTCTGAAAATATTAGCAAAACACTTGTTCTTTTCATGAGATTTTGTGCCTTTTTTGTCTTCTGTAAGTAAAGTCTGACCATTATTGAACTATTTACAAGACAACAATTTTATAACACACACGCGAACTGGCTCAAGTGGTAGAACGTTGGTCTCCAGATCGGCAGGTTTGCAGTTCGAATCCTACGATCGGCAGATTTATTTCTCCGATTTCGTCCCATAAGACTCGTTGAGTAGGTATCAATATAATGTGACTGGAGGCTTGGTATCCTCGCCCTGTCTCGTGTGTGTCAGTATATAAAATTTTCACAAAATATAGCATATAGTGCTTAAGTATAAAGGGCCTTTATTCTTTTTGTGTCAAATCTGTTTCAAACTTTAGTGACAATTTTTCACTTCTTTCTGTTATTATTGGTTATGGCAGGTTGTCTTTTCTCGTTGTCTAGACTGTCTGTGTACTTTGTGCAACGATCACCTGCTTTTTATTCTCTCTATTTTCCCTCATATTATCTCTTTTTCTAGCACACCTTCTCGGTGTATATGCCTGACAACGTTTAACTCTATTTTTAAGATGATTTAAGTAATTATGTGTTGTGTCCCGAGATATCTATTCCTTTCTCGTTTGTTTTATTTACTTTCAATGGCACTTTCATAATTCTTCTGATCTGCAACATATGAATTCTGTTGATTCCAGTATTTCCTTAAAAAATGCAACATTCACACTCATATACACGTAGAACTTAAGAACATGCAGGGGGGTTGAGGGTATACTATTAAATTTGGTGCTAAGATTACTGTTTGTGTAGGTGAAGGTGAGTTTTTTTTGTGGTAAATGCGTCTTTAACGCCTTATTGTTTTTTAGTGTGTCCAGTACCAAATAAAGATTTTCTAGCAAAACTTTCATAAATAAAAGGTATTTTTTCAACACACCCTATTCTCCTAATTAATTTGTCATGCCACCCAAATTCAATAGTAATAATGTTTCTCCCATATCATAGGTTGATATTAACCAAGTCTTTCAGCAGCCGAGGCAGCGATTTCCTTCAATAAAAAAGGCAAATCGCAGCCGTGACCATAGACATTTTTAATACGAAAAATAAAGAGAGTAAAAAGAATAGATCACGAAATTGAAACATGAGCGAGGAATCGGACAAGCAAGAGGTTGTTCCCATTGAGGCTCTCCGAAAGTTTGCTGTCAGTCTCATCGAGAAAGCGGGCGCAAAAACAGAGCATGCCCAGGTTTTGGCGGAACTGCTGATCGCCGCTGATCACCGCGGCCACTACAGCCACGGCATGAACAGACTCGGTAAGTCTGGCTAAAAGATACATTTATTATTTAATTATACATGTATAATGCTTGTGTGCCGAGGCATGATTTACTTGTCTGGCGGCCTTTAAGTTATATTAAAATTTCTTTTATTTCAAAGGTGTATAGTTTATACAATATTTATTGGTTACGGTTAATTCGCACATTTTATGCCCCCCCATCAAAATTTAGTGACAATTTTTAACTTCTTACTGTTATTAGATGCTTTGATGAAAACATTGGTTATGGCAGGTTGTCTTTTCTCGTTGTCTAGACTGTCTGTGTACTTTGTGCAACGATCACGTGCTTTTTATTCTCTCTATTTTCCCTCATAATATCTCTTTTTCTAGCACACCCTCTCGGTGTATATGCCTGACAAATTTTAACTTTTAAAGTAATTGTGTGTTGTGTCCCGAGATATATATTCCTTTTTATCTTTTTTTTTTAAATTTTATTTAAATAGCAATTTCATAATTCTTCGGATGTGCAACATATAAATTCTGTTGCTTCCAGTCTTTCCTAAAAAAAAGTGCAACATTCACACTCATATACACGTAGAACTTAAGAACATGTAGGGGGTTTTAGGGTATTAACTTTGGTGCTAAGATTAATGTTTGTGTAGGTGAAGGTTCATTTTATTGTGGTAGATGCATCTTTAACGCCTTATTGTTTTTTTAGTGAGTCCAGTACCAAAAAAAAAAGATTTTCTATCAAAACTTTCATAAATAAAAGTTCTTTTTTCAACACACCCTATTCTCCTAATTAATTTGTCATGCCATCCAAATTCAATAGTAATAATGTTTCGCCCATATCATAGGTTGATATTAACCAAGTCTTTCAGCAGCCGAAGCAGCTATTTCCTTCATTTAAAAAAAGGGCAAATCGTAGCCGTGACCATAGACATTTTTAATACGACAAATAAAGAGAGTAAAAAGAATAGATAACAAAATTGAAACATGAGCGAGGAATCGGACAAGCAAGAGGTTGTTCCCATTGAGGCTCTCCGAAAGTTTGCTGTCGGTCTCATCGAGAAAGCGGGTGCAAAAACAGAGCATGCACAGGTTTTGGCGGAACTGCTGATCGCCGCTGATCACCGCGGCCACTACAGCCACGGCATGAACAGACTCGGTAAGTCTGGCTAAAAGATAAATTTATTATTTAATTGTAATGTACATGTATAATACTTGTGTGCCGAAACATGATTTACTTGTCTGGCGGCCTTTAAATTATATAAAAATGTCTTTTATTTTAAAGGTGTATAGTTTATGTTTTACGATGGCACAATATTTATCGGTTACGGTTAATTCGCACATTTTATGACCCCCCCCCCCCCACACACACACAAATAAAATAAAAATAACAAACATTTTACGCGCTCTTGCATGTTTTGAAAATGTTGGATCGATGTGAGTAGTTTGCCCTACAGCCATGACTTCTCCAATCAAGCAGTTCTCTTTAACTTGATTTATGTCGAAAGTTAACAACTCCTTGAGAGCAAGATAGCCCCGTGGTACTCCAAGTTTTCTATAGACGTAATCGGTGTTCTGATAGGCCTATATTTACACTATCAGATGGTCTACATCACAGCATGTTATGTCAGTTAATTGGTAGTCAGGATATGGCCGATTAAGGGATCGAGGCATGGCAAAATCCATTTCATACCATATTCTATCGCCTGTGCAGTACATGTATTACAAGAACGTGTAATAGTTGTTGCCTTTTAAAACCAAACACTGTCTATCTTGTAACAATACAAATCATTGTATCCACGTTTATAAGGCAGTATCATGTATTTTACAACGGCAGTCAACTTATTTATTTTTCATAATCGATCTTGTTGTTTTATACAATGAACAGTCCGTTTTCTTTTGGGTTTTTTTTCGGTCATCGTGTGTGTGTGTGTGTGTGGGGGGGGGGGGGGTATAATAATAACAAATGCTGCTTCATATGCTTACCATATTTAGGGTCATGATATACCACAAATATCTCTCTTGATATTGGCTGTTCTGCATACTTTTTTCTTTAACTGAAAACAGGTTTGACAGTATATTAAAACGAAAATTCAATATAACTGGAGCGAAAAAGTCTATGAGATGGAGTCATATCAGTTGCATGCCGATGTTTTTTTCTCGCTGACAAAAAGAATCTCCTCATAAAAAAAAGTCAGTACGTAGGCCTACATTGAAGAGTGAGAAGAAGAGGGACAAAACCCCCACCTATTTCGTATTGATTTCTATGCAGATACTGGTTTTTCAGAAGAAAGTGTTAAGCCTGCGGTTGTAGCAGTTGGTAGATTTAGATTCTCTATCTTGATAATTATACTATAGTTTGATCTTGATCAACTCTAGGTCTAGATCTATTCTTTTGGTTCTAGGTTTTAAAGATGTAGTTTATTGTCTATAAAGCCGTAGATGTCTTAAATTTACTGACTTCTGGCTTATTCCAATAGCCGTACTATAAATACCAATCACTATATAAGGATTGAGATGGTGAGATCAGTTAGGTATCTATCTGCTTTTTTTTTACATCTTGTGCTATCCCAAGGTTCTTAGGCCTGTTATACTAATTTGACCATGATTCAGAGTAGGTAGAGATGGATTTAGAATTATTGTATTTCTAATCTAGATCTTGGCCTATAGGCCTACCTTTTAATCCCAAGACCTTTCAAAACGTTGAAAGACAAAAGATTATTGAGTTGAGTGTCGCACTTGACAATACAATAGTTTTCAACATAAAAGTAGTTAAGAACTTGTGGTAACTGCGAGCATAAATAATGGCTGCTCTGTTGTTCATTAATCGGAGTGTTATCAAGCACAGTTGCTTGAGGTCAGCTCAAGGTCAATGGAGATCAAATCTAAGAGAATTTTCAGCATTTCGCAAAGCACTGCAAACATCATTAAATGTACAGAGGAAAGGATTGTTTCAACAGTCGCAGGGCTTGCGCCAGATCCAATGGTTCCAGGCAGTAAGTCTTTAAAAAGAGGAAAACATACACTTCAATCTATCTTTAAGGGATTAGTGAAATTTATCTCTCTAGTTTTTCCCTAGATTTCAATATTTTCATTTTTTTTTCCAATTCATTTTCATAACTCGTATTCCACAGTTTTGGTTTGTACTTGCAAGTGCTATGAATTTTTATCACTTTCTACTTTAGTTTTCATTGTGATTATGATCACTTGTCAGATTCAGAAGTTGGATTCAATATAGCTCTTATAAAGATTTCCAAAAAATTATCAATCTTGAAATATATACTTTACTTTTTTTTGTGGAAGGGACTGGGGGTGGGGGGAAATAAGTCTGACTGCTTCAATCCATAGCTGCAAAGAATGCCACTATCACCTGAGAAACCCTGGGGCAAAAATGCTTGTACACTAGACTGTTGAAAATTACGAGTTAATAAATTCATAATCCATAATTTTGTCTTTATAAATTTCAAATGAAAAATATTGGAGGTGCATTTCTAATTTTATGGTAGGTGTTGTTGAAGTAGAAACAGCTTTTAGTTGCAGTAATACAAAGTAATACACAGTGGGGCAAGATATGCAGTGCCTTCTGATTGTATTCTTGGAGAGAAGGACAAGAAGTTCCAAAGTGAACTTCTACATGACATACTGATGCAATCATATTTTTTTTTGTCCCCTTCAGTCCAGACAAGCTGTTGAAAATGGCGGTGAAAAAATTTCTAAAATACCACGCCAGGGCTTCTTCAGGAAGGTATGTAAAGAACCAAAGCCTCTGGTGTTTTGTTGTTTGAGCAATGGATGAGATGTGATTCTTAATTATCTAACTGAAATGTAAGAGCAATGTCTATGTGACAAAAAAGAGTTGTTTTTTTTAAATGGATGACAACATAAATGACTATTTCCAACTGTGAAAGGTAAAATTGATTTCTTGCATACATCTGCATTCATTATGAAAGCTTTTCTGTGTACGAATTGGCTCAGCATGTCTGATGTTTCTTAGCGGTAATCAGAGTCTTAAACGCAGTTAGAACTTACAAGGTAAAGCTTTTTCTCTATTTCTTTACTGTGTGAGACTTCATTCTATCTAATTTTTGTTATCCTTTGTCAAATTATGTGAATTTTATTTAATTTATTATCTCTATTGAATTTCACAGCTTGGTTTTGGCTTGCATAAAAGGCATTTGCATCCAGGCTCGTCCAACTTGCTTGCAGCGGAGGTGGGTGGGGCTAAGAAAGATGTCACTGCGAGTCACATGATCCGAAGTATGCTCTCCTACATCTGGCCTAAGAACAACGTACGGTTTCGGATCCGTGTGGTCGTGGCGCTTGCTCTACTCGTAGCAGCCAAGGTTAGTGCTCATTATTGATGAGAGGTTATTACAAAATGAATTGTGCACATAATACTGTAACAGAACACAATCCCAGCATGAGGAGTTAAGCGTTGCTGTAGAAATAAGACTCAATGAGAACTGAAGTCAAAGCTTTTTGTTCCTCTAAATATAATATGTACAAGTCTTTTTCATCTTCATGTGCCAGATCTGTTAGACATCTGAAATCATGGTCCTCTTTCTTTTTTTATAAATTGCCTTGATGAAAACATTGATATTATGATAAGGGTTTCTCTTCAAGTGTAACTGTCCAGACTGTATAATTTTGTATCTCTAACATTCTTGCAACACTCATCGTGAAGTGCCTTTATCTGCCATAAATTCAAAATATGTTCTTTATATCTCTGGTATACGTTTACATAGTTTTTGTGAGGATCTTAAAGTCATAGTCTATAAAAATTCCACAATCCATAACTGACTCTTTATAATTGATACTTTTACCAACGTAACAAATAAAATATCTAAGAAAGAATGTGCACTATTTAAGACAGAGATTGGTCAGAAATAATGGGATGAAATTACAGTCTGGATGCCTTGTAGTACATTTCAGTGTTGATTATTTTCAGTAAAAAAAAAATTATCAGCGGGTCAGAGTTCAGCAAAGGTCAGCTATGGGATTTTTTGCTGCAGAAATGTGGGCTACTACAATCAGTAAGCTATATTGATTCTGTTGGCAGCGCTATAATAACTTATTCTGCTCTATGTAAAAGTCCACAACATACACATTGAGTCCAGCGGATGAAAGATCAACGTACTTGACAAATCTGTTTTTGAATGGCAATAATCTTTATCTATGCATTACTTCACAGGTTCTTCTCATATTCTGAAGTGGAAGTTTCTAAAGTATATTATTTTGTCTTATTTTTTTTATTTCCAACAGGCTCTCAACGTTTCGGTTCCTTTCATTTTCAAATTTGGTGTGGATTATCTGAATGGGAACAAAAAATTGTCAGATGTTGGGGATGCAGGCACAATCGTCTTTACAGTGGCATTGTCTTTGATGATCGCATGTAAGTTCCTTCTAAACTTGATGACATAGCCTGCGGCGAGCTCAGGCATGCAGTGTCTTGCAGAAACCTTCAGACCCACTGTCTATTCAAGTTTATAAAGTAATGAATATTACAAAAGGTGTCTTATCTTAGTATAGTATAGAGAGGGGCAACCTGGCTCAAGTGGCAGAGCATTAGTCAGTTCCTAGTGCGAAACCCACATTTGGTAAAAAATTTATTTGTCTGATTTTGTCGCCTACTGTTTAAGTCATTGTCAGTATGATGTGACGGCCTGAGACAGGAGTTCAGGTCTCCCTTGCACTGTCTTGTGTGTGGCAGAACGTAAAATTGTCAGACATTAGTCTTGGGATCTGTCTATAATATAGCCTATTTAAGTGCTGACGTTGTACATTAAGCAACAAAGCAAACAAACAATTTTAGTGTAGAGGATATGGAGCCATGCGGGTGTTATCTATTCTATGAAAGGAAAGTAAATGTATTTAAAGAAGATTGTAAGAGGTATCCTTGAAATGAAATATAACTGTAAATAGGGATGTCATATATTTCGTAGGAAATATGACTGTAGCAAGGGAAATAGTAAACTTTCAATGAAATAATATTGTTACCAGTGAAATATGACTGTGGCTTGGGATTTGCTGACATTGACAAGGTGCAGGAAAGGACATTGCTAGAGAGAGGCTATGTTCCCAATAAAGCTTATGACTAATCAGGATATCAGACAGATAATGTTCTGGCAGGAGGGGTTCCTGAAAGGAAAACTAGTTAATTTTGAATGATTTTTAAAATTTTCCCATGTGTAGCTAAATGTTGATGCAACTACCACCTCGGGACAGCTATAAAATGTTGTTTGTGGGTTTAATTGCAGCGCTCGATGTCCAACATTTTCTCTCTAGATGGTGTGGCCAGGACGGGGGCTGCGCTCTGCAACGAATTGAGAAATGCTGTTTTTGCCAAGGTGGCCCATAACTCGATACGCAAGGTGGCCAAGAGCGTGTTTCTTCACCTGCACTCCATGGACCTGAGCTTTCACCTGTCACGGCAGACGGGGGCTCTCTCAAAGGCCATTGATCGCGGCACTCGGTCAGTATATTCAAGTCATGGCTCGATCAGTATATTCAAGTCATGGCTCGATCAGTATATTCAAGTCATGGCTCGATCAGTATACACATTTCTTAGCTGGTTCTATTTATACAGCTCTTAGCACAGTCAAATTACACAACTTGTGAAGTTACTTTTGCACGGCAGATCAGCTTGATTACATACTATGTATGGAATATTTCTTACATATTAGTTTTTAATGTTTTGTTGCAAATAATTTGATCCATCCATCAAGTGCAGTGCTTTGTAGAGTTGGCAATCATGTCCCTCCACACTTCCCAATCCTTCGCTGCTTTCAATGCTTCAGTTACTTTCCCTTCATTAAGCAGTTGGCAACAAACTGCGGTTACCTAAACTCACAAAATCAATGAATATACTGAACCAATCAGACTTAACATCAGCAATATCTAGGTTACAATTTCATGTTGTTCACTTCTTTAAGCTTCATATTTCTGATGGGACTATTCATATGGACTTTCTAAACCAAAAGATTACTGAGTTAGACCACATGTATGTAAGATGTTTCTATGTGCCTCCTCAGGGGAATCAACTTTGTTCTGAGTGCGCTGGTCTTCAATGTGGTCCCGACAATCTTGGAAGTGAGCTTGGTCAGCGCCTTACTTGTGAGTGATTTTGGTTTAAAAGCAGAATAACCCTTGGTGTCTAGAAGAAACATGAACTTTAGCATATGTTTTCTAGAACTTAATATTGGAATTGAACAAATTGTCTAAAATGTTCATTGGACATTTTGTTTTTACATTTGTAATCCTGTCCACAAGAATGTATTGAAAGAATTTGAGCTGCAAACGATATCAACATAATAACGTAATTAGTCTGTTTGTCTGTCTGTACCAGTGTTTTTGGTTTAAAAGCAGAATAACCCTTGGTGTCTAGAAAAAACATGAACTTTAGCATATGTTTTCTAGAACTTAATATTGGAATTGAACAAATTGTCTAAAAATGTTCATTGGACATTTTGTTTTTATATTTGTAATCCTGTCCACAAGAGTGTATTGAAAGAATTTGAGCTGCAAACGATATCAACATAATAATGTAATTAGTCGTTTGTCTGTCTGTGCCAGTATTACAACTGTGGTGGGAAGTTTGCGCTGGTAACCCTTGGCTGCGTCGCCTCATACGCTGTGTTTACTCTTACTGTTACCCAGTGGAGGTAAGACCTAGTTGTGAAGTGCTTGTATAAATAGTTTAGAAACATTGTGGGTGGGTTTGGTACTATAGTCCTAACATGATGATTATGGGAATATCACTCACAAAATCATCAGGGAATTTCAGCGTACTCATTTCTCTGGACCATACAGAAACAATTTAGTACAAGGTGACCCCCACTGTTTGCACTCACAATCAACTGGTCTAATTTCAACCCTTTCTCAAGCTAAACCTCATCGACTTCTCATACATGTTTTTATTGCATGCAACTGCCCAAACAGTAGGTTATTGGATGGCCTTTAGTATTTTCAAAAAGTAATAATATAAGAGAAAAAAAAGACACATGCACACAAAAAAGTCTGGCATTAATTGTTACTACCCAGAAACAGATTCCATTAAAAAAAAAAAGATGTGTATGTTGACATTACACTCAGGTTGAAGTTTGGAGGGTCATGTTTCTAAGCACACTTAACAACAAATTCTTTTATTTGTTTCCTCCTGTGTGAAGGACAAAGATCCGTCAGCAGATGAATAAAGCTGATAATGAAGCTGGCAACGTCTCCATAGATTCCCTCATCAACTATGAGACTGTGAAGGTAAAAGAGCAAACACACTTTTTAATAACATGCAGCCCTATTCTAATATTACAAAGTTAGGTTGTTTTTGTTTTTTTGTTTTGTTTTTTAAATTACTTAAATGTGGTAATAGCACCAGAATGGAGCCAGCTGGGGCAGGGCGAAATGAATGCCTATTCTAATATTACAAAGTTAGGTTGTTTTTTGAATGGAGCCAGCTAGGGCAGGGCGAAATGAATGCTCTGTGATTTGTTATACAGTAGTGGATACCTACAACGGCACCCGCTGCAGGAAGACCATGGCTTACCTTGTTTTCTCAAATCTGTTCATTTTCTATCATAAACCTAAATAAATAAAACACAGCCGGGCTATGAATATTTTACCAAGTGACATATTTAGATACACATCCTGACTTGGAATTAACAAAGATCAAAGAGAGAAAACCAAAGTTTGTAGGGGGTTGATGCCTGAAGCAACTCAACTGAAAAATAAAAATTTTGGTTACATGGGTGTGGGGGGAAATAAATTGCCTAGTTTAGGATTTTCCAGGGCTTTCTATCGTTTATTATTACGTCATCAATGACCAATGATGCCATGAAACCTCCAAATTTGTTAAAGTTTCAGAGTGTGCTATTCCTAGTATGTGTGCTTGAAATTAATTAATTGATTTTTGTTATGTTCACTGGCCATAGATGTGGTGTTTTTTTTTCCTTTTGTAGTATTTCAACAATGAGAACCATGAGGCAGAGAAGTACGATCATCATATGGAGAAGTATGAGAAAGCCTCTCTCAAGACAACTATCAGTCTTGCCATGCTCAACTGGGGACAGAATGCAATTTTTACTGTTGGTATCACAGCTCTCATGGTTATGGCCAGCCAGAAAATTATAGACGGTAACCTTGACTAGTTTTAAATAATTGTAGATGATAGTTCAGACTGGTGCTTGTTAAGTCCTGGTCTATCACATTATAGATGGTACCCTAACCTGATACTTGTTTAGTCCTGGCCTAGCACATAATATTCTGTAAACTAGACTGGTGCTTGTTTAGTTCTCGCATAGCATATTATAGATGGTAACCTAGACTAGTCGTTGTTAAGACATGGCTTAGCACATAATAGATGGTAATCTAGACTAGTGCTTGGTTAGTCATGGCCTGCGACAATGCCAACACTTTTCAGGTGTCAACCTATACTACTGTTAAGTCATCTATTGGTGGTAATATTGCATACTTTACCCTTTCTCTTTACTTTCTCTTGATATGGCACCACATGGTGGAGCTGTTAAGACACACTGGCCAGCAATGATGAGCAATGTATACCCTCCAGGCACAGTGTCTACCTGTTATCAAACAGAACATTATTTAAACCAAAATTTGAGCAAACTAATATGTGTTTATGTCTGCAAAAAGTAGACTTTATGAGATTAAGTAAATTATTTGTCTCCTTCATTTATTGTGTCTAGAGGAGTGAGTTAAAGATGCACTATATAAAGTCTGTTCACTCTGTTAACTATGGAAAGAGTTAGAGTTGGTGTTATCTCATAGCCAACCTTGAAATATGTTGCAATGCTGAGATGTACTATTCCTTCTCGGCAGGCTCAATGACGGTGGGAGACCTAGTGATGGTGAACGGACTGCTGTTCCAGCTGTCGGTGCCACTCAACTTCCTGGGCTCTGTGTATCGCGAAATCCGCCAATCTCTCATCGACATGCAGATCATGTTCAACCTGCTGAATCTTGAGACCAACATCCAGGTAGGTATGGTTGAAACTGGTGTGGAGCCCTGGCGATTTTGCTCCCTACTGGTTGGGTTGGTGTCAGTTTAATGTGGCAGCACATAAACTTGTCAGACGTCAGTCTTGGGGGTCCATCCACAATATAGCATATATAGTGCTGAAGTTGGATGTTAAACCAACTCAACTACAACTACTACTGTGTGGAGGGTCATTTAAAAATACATATAGCATATTGTTACCTCAGTTGTATAATGTTTTTTTGTTGTTTTCTAAAATACTAAAGATTTAAAGTATTTTAGAAATGTGATAGGACGTCATACAACTGAGGCAACAGTGTGTATGAGGAGCATTTATTGTTGGACGTCAGTGCCATCACAGGATAATGGGTTCAGGGATGTCAAGTTTTCTTATTATGCAGAAATATTTACATTTTTTTTTTCAACCATTTTCTTTATCAAGGACAAAGTCAATTGGCGTGCCTATATCTGTTTGCTGCGAAGCTAATTGCCATATCATATAGGGAACCCATCAAAGGTATCCAACAGTGTTAAACAGTGAACCTTTTGCTAAAAATCCTGGCGTGTTTTGTACATCAGCATGTATTAGCCTTACTCTATCTCTGACGGAGACATTCTTGTGACCCTGCAGAGCAAACTGAACGCCCCTGCGCTGCGGGTCTGCCCTAGCGAGTCCACAGTCACGTTCCAGGATGTCTACTTCGAGTATGTGAGAAACAACCCCATTCTCAACGGAATCAACTTCACTGTTCCCACTGGCAAGAAGGTTGCAATTGTTGGAGGCAGTGGCTCAGGGTGAGAAACTATTTTGGAGCTGTGGAGCTGACTCTATGGTTATCAAATTTCAACAAAATTTCTGCTGTCTTCACCTGCATTGGTTGTTATGATTAGTACAGTAACCACAAAAATCAAAGTCTGCTACATCAAATTTTCTCATAGATTAAATTTGCAATAGGATAAATTAGTAATTGGAAACTTTATGCTGATTTCATACCAGTCACAACACCATAAAGCACTGCAAAGTATCTATCTCTCAAGCAGCAAGTTTGCTAATGAGAGCTTGAAACAGGCTGATCATTCGACCAGTAAAGATAGGAGATAGCTGATGCATTAACAAAGAGGTGCCACTAATATCACTCTTACAGAATGGTAAAGTGTGATATAGGGATCATTTATGATTCAGCTGCATCAGCTTTTTGTTATTTTTTTCTTTGGGGGGGGGATATGAGGGAAAAAATGTGTCTTGGATTTGCATGCTCAAACACACAGAGAAACAAACTTGTCCGAATGAATTCATTGGTAGAGGGATCCAGATCTGAGCATAGGGTAAATTACTTACTAAAATGTCTTTCCTTGTCTCAGGAAATCAACAATCATTCGACTCCTGTACCGGTTCTATGACCCGCAGGGCGGGAAAGTTTTGGTCAACGGTCAAAATGTCCTTGATGTGGACTTGGACAGCCTGCGTAAAGCCATCGCTGTTGTTCCGCAGGTAACATATAGCGCAGTGAAAATCTTAGTGCAACGCCATTGCTTTCATTCTGCAGCTAACACATAACGCAATGAAAATCTTAGCTTAAAGCAGACATTACGGTTTGGGCGTATTACGGCAAGTTGAAAAAGTACGATCAGTTTGTAGCTACTGGTAAGATGTGGTCCCACAAAATAGACTTCATAAAAAATATAGGACTATTGCTATTACCTAACCGTTCTTAAAGTACTTTCATTTTCACTTATTCAATACAGTGACTATAAATATTAGTTTCATTGGTTAATTTAATGTATATCGATAGTCAAGTTTTTTTCCCTAGCGTCCAGTTATAATTTTTCGTTTGGGTTGTGTTCAATAGCGTAATACAAAGTGGGTATCTGCGTTGCAAAGCATTGATCAATGTTGTGTCAATGACTACCGGATTCTCCATTGTATTGTGCAACTGTTGTAATAAGATCTCAGTTAAATGTGATGTTGGCTAGACCTGGTCATGGTTCATATCTAAGCGGAACAGTATATCACTGGTAGTACATCTTTCTACTTTGAAGGTATCGGTGAACGAGTTTTAGCTGTAGTTCCTTTTCTCGGAAGAGTCGATCACGGTGCCTCATGTTCCTGTGGTCAATGACCCGACTCTATGTCACTGGTGCTTGTGGTCAGTGCATAGGGTGTGCATGTTGGGCCCTCATGCAAGTAATGAGATAATTCGAAAGGAGTGACTCCGCCTCAGATTTTAGAGTGGCCCTTTTATGCTCGCAATAACTGAGGTAGGGGTGCAAAAGCCACCAATCTGCATTGAAGGTTGCCTTTCTTGTTTATCCATTGCTTGATGACACTTGGCAGATTGGACTCACATGCCCTGTCCATGTTATTACTTATAGCCTCGTTGCTGGTGGATAATTATACCTCTCCCCATTAAAATAAAGCTTTTCTTGCACATGAAATACACGGCAGAGGAGTATTTCTTTTCTCGCCACTTCAATTTTTTATAGTGATATTATATTGACTTTGTTTAAAACCACTCTTGGAAAGAGTAAAAAATCACAATAAAAGCGGAACAGAAAGTAATGTTAAAACTAGTAAAAGAAATAGGGAGAAAGCTGGGGGTTCTAATGTCGATCGATTGAACCAAAATAAAACCCAAGTATTATATCGCTCGCTTGACAGACATAGATGTACTTAAAGCTATGTTTCTTTTTAGAAACTAATAAGAAATTAACTTTCAATACACTCTCTAGGCTTCATCATATAGCAATGACAAGCATTCAATGATTCACACTGATAAATCATCTGATAATCTAGATCTAGATTTTCTACTCTAGATTAAAAGCTTGATCACAGAGGCCTAATCCATTACTTACTGTTCAGTTCAATTTACTTTCAAATCAATATCTACTCTTAGTCTTTGGTTTATTAGCTCTATAGTCTACTGTATTTATCTAGATCTATACCATTATAACAGGATTTGTAAAAGGAAAGTGTCCTTTCTTATGTATTATTTAAACCCAAGTATTTTTTTTTGGGGGGGGGGGGGGGCATTAAAGCTAAAGGGCCTTTATTTAAATCAGTATTACTAAATTCATTATCTGCACTGCTCCAAAACTCTTTGGACTGAGAGACATGTGAACATAAAGATAATACTTTTCAATTTTTTTTTAATGTCTTTGTAAAATACTAAAAAGCAGAAAGCAATGATATTTCATGAAAGAGTCATCATTGTCAATTTCTTCTAAAGCATTAAGTTGGTCAAGGAGTCTCACACCATGGTTGCATGTTTCCTATATTTTATTCCTATGACGTTCCAAAAATTACTCTAAGTGACAGTTGATATTACTCTGAGGTCGGCAAGTGTGGTAAAGCCACCGCTGCCTTCCTGCAGGTAACAGATAACACAGTGAAAATCTTAGTGTAAAGCTAAAAGAAAACTGCCTCAGAATAATTATTACAGAAAATAACACACCTGTCTCCATTTCTCATATTACTTAGCTAAGAAATGTATTTACGTCCAATTTTTGCTTGTTTGTCTATATAGGACTGCATCCTGTTCCATGACACGGTGTACAACAACATTGCATATGGAGATCTGTCAGCGCCAGAGGAGAAAGTCTACGAGGCGGCGCGCATGGCAGAGATCCACGACACGATCATGAAGCGCTTTCCACACCAGTACCAGACGCAGGTTGGCGAGAGGGGACTCAAGCTCTCAGGTACGTTTGTTTGCGGGTTGGATTCAGCTTTTAAGGTGATTTTTACTCCCATGTTAAATTGCCATTTCTTGTATTTCCCCAAATATAGGTTTTTTGTTAATTGGAAAAGACAGAATATGAATTCAGGTAAATTTTGAGTGGCAGCCGACAGATGATCGTCAAGTATGCTAGGAGATCAAAGGGGTAAAGTTGCTAGTTTGATTGGGAAAGAAGAGGCAAACGGAAAGTTGCAGTTAGAGGGGTGGGGTGTGATTGGCTCAACACCATCTATGATCTAGGTACAATCATATAATGTTAAAGGCCTTTCATCCAACTAACTATTGAAAACAAACAAGCTAGTTTGTTGAGTCTCAGGTCTGCTGTATAAAGTGCCTGTTGTTTTTGTCCCTCGTGTTAATGACTTTTTGCTTGCTTTGACCCAGGTGGGGAGAAGCAACGAGTGGCCATCGCCAGAGCCATCCTGAAAGGTGCTCCCATCATCGTCTACGACGAGGCAACCTCCTCACTGGACGCTATCACCGAAGCTGTGAGTCTTTAAACCAGGGCATGTCGATTGTGTCACAAGTCAACGGAGTGTACTGCCACTCAGCAAACTCTATGGCGTATCTCCGAGACATGCCATTTTGTTATAATATAATCCTATCAACATAGTTGCCGACCAGTATGTATATAGGTAGTCCAAACCGGGCCGTGAACGGGATTTTCGCTGCAAAACCGTAAAAATCGGCGATCTTTACAGTGCTATAATTAATAAACTACATCACGGATCTTTAAAAAACTTGCATGAGATTAAAGATCTATTTCTACTCTTTCATAGTGTATTGTTTGTTTTTGTTGATATATGTATGTGTGTTTATGTCTATACGCTAAAAACAACCCCTTTTAGCGGTTTCGGATCGGCCGCGGTAGCAAAATCCCGATCCTTGTTAGACCCTCTCGCTTTGAGAGGATGGCTGAGATCGGCTCTTCCATGTACTAAGTCAACTAGCACCCACATCGGAAAGTAGAAAAGAAGAGCTTTACTTTCGTATAACTTTGATGCAGATCGGACATTTTAAAAATAAAAAATAAGTTTAAAAAAGTTTTTAAAGAGATTTTATCCCTAGATCTAATTCACCGATGCTGCTTAAAGTTATACCATGACAAAGAGCATCCTTTTCTCTTTAACATGGTTTATACGAAACTGAGTTCTAAACGCAGGCCTAGCTCAGCCAACGCAAATTCCAAACCCACCCGAAACGAAACTGCCTCAGTAAACAAGACAGCCGGCGACTATGGCGGCTAGGTGATAGCCTCGGCGACTACTCAGGATCCACCTCGATTAAAACACATCTATATGGGGCATTATTTTAACAAAACATGGATTTCAAAGACATGCAAGGTGAAGTATTTCTTTCATTTTGTTTATAATGATGTAAAACAATAATACTGTGTGTTTTTAAAGGAATAATTCGTGTGTGATCAACATTAGATCTATCGATGAGAGCACCGCTTCAAGTTCAATGTAGCCGTGACAGCACTTCCCTATTTAAATTAATGTATAGGACACTTAGGGATCTATAGAAATGTTTTCAGTATCTCAAATATTCGATTTTCAAAATGTTGAGATGTCTATGTGTAGAATTCGGACGATATTGGCTAAATTTCTGCATTGATTTCTACCGAGTTTAGAACATCGAAAGAGTAGTCATTTTGGTTGGGCCAAAGTAAGTCATAAAACACTAGGGGTGGCAGGCTTTTTGTTGTGTTGGTTCTTAAATGGAAATATTTATATTTAAAATGTAGATCTCTACATTTCAGATATAGAATGGGCCTATTGATAATATTTATGTTACACTACTATTCAGGTTTATATAATAGGGCCTAGCTTAAGTTCCTATGATTGAAAAATATTGTTGAATCTAAGCCTAGGTTACCCCCTATAAAACTGAAATGGACTATCCGCCCTTGATGTTTATATTGAATTCCTCAGGCTTTGATTATTTATTCAGAAAAGTATGAAATTAAGCAAGTAATTGGGTCTTAGTCTATTTTTTTTAAATTAATATAAATTATTATTTTAACAAACCCTCAAGTTCATGTCTATATCTAATTGGCGTAAAACAAGCACATGTACAACTACTATTTCTTTTATTTATTTTTTTTAAAACAAACTTTCTCTTCTTCTGTCCATTAAAATTTAAGTTAAACTCAGAGGTTTTTTTATTTATGTGTTATATTTTTTTCCTTTCTCTTTCTCAGAGTCCATCATATAGGTTACTACATAGCAACAGTTGTTTTTGTTTTCTCCCCCACATTCTTTCATATTTTTGAAATTTTCTCTTTTGATCAAGGTTCACACGTGGATGCTTAAGATCGACCCCAAGTGCTTAATCACAGATCGGAGACTCCGCACCGTGGAGGAAACAGCTGTACAGCAATATGCATCAAAACCGGAGGACCAGAGAGCCCCTATTCAACAATTTGGAAGGTTTGCTGATGTATCAGAGAGCTTTGTGAGACGTGTCATAAACACTACCTGTGATATTCTAGGACCTAGAGGAGACCAAGAAAATGGATGCCTAGAGGAGACGTCCAGTGGACAAATATGTGATGTATCTACAAAGGAATCAAAACATTTCCTTCATGTCTCTTTAAAATTGACTTTTGAAGCTTATTAAAAATATCAAATTTTATCGCTTTTCACAAATTATTGTGATTTTGGGTTCTCTGAAAGTGAAATTCATAAGACATGATTTCTCTCAACCTATTTCAATGTATAGAACTGTAAATTATCTACATTTTGATATATAATTTGTTCATGTACTATTTCAAAGTGATTTTTTATGATTTTTTAAAAATTGCTGATTTTCATATTTTTTGTTATGTGTTTTCATAGCTCCAACAGCAACAATTGTTGAATTGACATTGACAAAAAGGGTTTGTTTCTGGTCCTATATTTTAGCATATATTTTTTGTGTCAAAATAATTACGCGTTGTCCATAATATCGGACAGAGCCGCACATTAAAAACTAAGGATAAGTAATTTTGACATAACTATAATCTTTGTGGACGAAAATTGCTGATTTTCATATTTTTTCTCTCCCTTGCTAAAATATTGCGAAAACAACTTTGGACCATGTTTGAGTTCTAAATAAAGTGTTTATTATTATTTTGACCCTCTGAAAAAAATTGAGCTTATTGTTGGTTATATAGAGAGTGTGTTCAGAGAATTGTGAGTATGTGTGTTGGTTATTTTTTTTACGGGGAGTCTCCGAAAACGAGATTTTTCACATTTTGCGCATAACACTTATTTTAAATATTTGAAAAATTCATAACTTTCCTTAAAATTGTACTACATGCATAAATTTGGTATCATTTTAATCAGAATAACAAGTCCTATGCACTCATGCATGAAAGGATAAAATATGGTGACTTTGAAATTTTGGTTTGGACTACCTAGTATTTAAGATTGTTTTGACTGGACGAAGAAATGTGTTTAATGTTACTTCATGCAGTGTGAACAATAAAGCGCTTTGTGATCGGTGTAAATTTAAGCTCAATTTGATTACCAATTTTCTTACTGAAAAGATAAGCGACAAGGCTTCTCCATTAAATTTTCTCTGATTTTCTTTACGTTTTTGATGAAAACTTTTAATTTCGTGTGTTGTATGAAGAGAATGTACTTTAATTTCCCCTAGATGGATAAATAAAGGTTTCTGTATTCTGTCAAACTTCCATCAGACGCCAGAAAAGTCTTGCTCCATGCATTTGACGGCCGCGCCTCAGTTGCCCTGGAGGGAGCCTCTCGCGGCTTCTACTTCTCAGTACCAGCGTCGGTGTGCAGGGATACGCAAGTGAGCTTTTCAGTTCAAACCTAATAATATGATAAACAGAATAAATAAAGATAGAAGCCTGGCTGAGTCAGTTAGTTCAACAACTTTTCTGTGGGATTTTTTTTTTATGTTCAGTTCTGTAGATTAAAATAATGATACATGTACAGGCCACTGCATGGCTGGTTGACATGACACATGGGCACAAAGTGTGCTGAGTCCCATATCAGATACGTCTACGCACAGTCTCGACAGGGTTGACATGAATCCAATATCAGATACGTCTACGCACAGTCTCGACAGGGTTGACATGAATCCAATATCAGATACGTCTACGCACAGTCTCGACAGGGTTGACATGAATCCAATATCAGATACGTCTACGCACAGTCTCGACAGGGTTGACATGAATCCAATATCAGATACGTCTACGCACAGTCTCGACAGGGTTGACATGAATCCAATATCAGATACGTCTACGCAAGTCTCGATTAAGAGCTGTCAGTGATCCTAGTACATAAAGACAACAAAAAGATGGGATTAAGAGCTGTCACTGATCCTAGTACAGAAAGTCAACAAAAAGATGGGATTAAGAGCTGTCACTGATCCTAGTACAAAAAGACAACAAAAAGATGGGATTAAGAGCTGTCACTGATCCTAGTACAGAAAGTCAACAAAAAGATGGGATTAAGAGCTGTAACTGATCCTAGTACAGAAAGTCAACAAAAAGATGGGATTAAGAGCTGTCACTGATCCTAGTACATAAAGACAACAAAAAGATGGGATTAAGAGCTGTCACTGATCGTTGTTTTCTTACCTGCATGGAAAGGAATATTTTATTTTAACTCTTAAGACTTCTGTCTAATTCGACCACATTATGCTGACACTAACCCAATCAAAAGGGAATCAAATCTAAACCAAACAAAACACCCTGATCGTGAGGTCGAACCCGCCCGCAACCCCCTTCCAAACCAGGCAAAAAGACCCTAGGTCTATCACTCACAGATAAGTCCGACTGACGCTAACCGTAACCAAAGAGAAGATAAGGAAAATCGGGGAAAATATAAAAGGCAGCATAATGTAGTTAGGTTAGAGATAACGTGCAAAATAGTTTAGCATCGCTTCATAGTGCAGTGCAAATATAGATTTGATTTTGAGTCTCCTCTGTCTGTCTGTATGTATACATGCATGTCTGTCTCTCTCTATATCTCTCTCTTTCTTTCTTTCTCTCTCCCTCTCTCTCTAAATTTCTCTTTCTCACTCTCTCATTCTCTCTGTATATATTTCTCCCTCTCTCTCCATTTCTTTCTCACTTTCTATATTTTCCTATCTTGCATAGCTGCCATGTTGGATTTTTTTTCCATTTTTGGGCTTCGAAGAAAAATCCAGCATGTCATAATTATTACCTTTTTTTAGTATGTCGTTGTCCCACAATTGTTTCGCAACAAAGCCTTACCTGGCCTTCTAAAGACGATTTGTTTAAGAACAGACAGCTACAGAAAACTTCGACAATATTTGATAAAATTCTTTCTACCTAGATCTAGATTAGACTGATTTTGTGCATGAGTTAAGGAGCGTTCCTAACTTTAGGAGTAGGTGCAAACCCATTTACGACCGGCCATAACTTAAGAGAACACTTATGTTTAGTTGCTATTCACTAAAATTTTTTAATGATATGAAGATTATAACTAGGCCATAAACATGACGGCTTATGAGAAGCAACTGGCACCAACAATCGGCTTCAACACAACAGGGCCGTGTTGAATTGGCACATCTATCAATGCTATACGAATTTTGTCTTTTATAAGCGCGCGCGTGTGTGAACATGTATATTCCTTTTTTGTTCCAGATAACATTGTTCAGGTCTTAAGTTGTGGTAAAGAGTTTTATCTCTGGAAATATACTAAAAAATAATGACGTCGAAATCACTGTAACATTTAAAAAATATGAAACTCATAATTAAAATCGTCATTAAAATCGCCCGCCATTAAAACGGATGCATAAAAATTTTTTCTTAAAAGGATTATTGATATAATTATATAATTATGATATTTTAGTAATTTTAAAGATGTCAGTTCAATGCCCAATCGCACTACCCCCGACAGACACGGCCCACAACTCATAAACACCTTCAAACTGTCCCTGTTAGAGGAAATAAACTAGTCAGGACCTCATGGTTACATGCGCATGCAACTGCGAAATCGAAATGCCTTGTGATCAGTGTTAGGCGCGTCTGTATTAAAACATCCAATTCTAGTCGTCATAGCTCTAAAACAAGCATTGTAGCGGCCATTGGCTGTGCGGATACTGATTTAATTAATATAAATATTCCTTTTTATCTCTTACACACATACACACTCTCTAAATCCCGTCCTATGTCACCCTTTATCTCTATCTTTCTCTCTCTATCTCTCTCGCTCTCTTCTTCTTTCTTTTTCTATCTTCTTCACTTTGTCTCTTTCTCTTATACTCTCACACACTCTGTGCACTTTTTTGCTTTCGAAATCTATCAGTGGTTTCCATTCAATTGTTCGTAACAAGGCCCAAAATGAACCAGAACAATCCGTGGCCTAGCATCTACCGTAGCCATTTTAGCCATAGCTATGCGACTGATTCCTGTGCAGAAAAAAACGCATCGCTTTCTCTTGTTAATCATTTGTAAAGCAAATACAATATGGCGGGCCCAATAATAGGATGCAAGTATTCACAAATACCACTTGCCTTTTACTAAGGCCCCACCTTAGAAGGGCAAGTTTGAATATTTCATGGATGACTCTTTTGTGGCAAGCTGCGGCAGCGACGGACTCAACATAATATCGCACGGCTGATCACAGGAGCGAACATGTCAGAACCTGGGCTCACTTAACAAACTTTTGAAACATCGAGTTGGGAGGGGGGGAGCTTTACCGTGGCTTTATTGTTTTCTCTAGTTTTGTTTAGCTTTCTTTTGTTTTTAGTTTTAATTGTTTAGATTGTGTGTGTGTGTGTGTGTGTGTTCCTAAAATTATCATTACGCTCGATAATCATTGATCATTAATTGCCAGCTGCCGATAACTGAAGTGAAGAGATCAGTTTTTCAGGAGACCTATGGTGTAAAACGAGATTGATAGATTGGAAAAGGGGCAAGAGAGGTTGGTACCAAATAAGATGATGATTAGGACTAAACATACGTGGATTGGACACAATATACAATTATGGATGAGCAGCAAGAATGATGTGTAGGAGGTAAGATAGAAGGATGCGTAGGAGGTCAGATAGAAGGATGCGTAGGAGGCAAGACAATTATAATGATTCGTAGGAGGTAAGATAGAAGGATGTGTAGGAGGTAAGATAGAAGGATGTGTAGGAGGCAAGACAATTATAATGATTCGTAGAAGGCAAGATAGAAGGATGTGTAGGATGTAAGATAGAAGGATGTGTAGGAGGTAAGATAGAAGGATGCGTAGGAGGTAAGATAGAAGGATGCGTAGGAGGCAAGATAGAAGGATGTGTAGGAGGTAAGATAGAAGGGTGCGTAGGAGGTAAGATAGAAGGATGCGTAGGAGGCAAGATAGAAGGATGTGTAGGAGGCAAGATAGAAGGATGTGTAGGAGGCAAGATAGAATGATGTGTAGAAGGTAAGATAGAAGGATGCGTAGGAGGTAAGATAGAAGGATGCGTAGGAGGCAAGATAGAAGGATGCGTAGAAGGTAAGATAGAAGGATTTGTAGGAGGTAAGATAGAAGGATGTGTAGGAGGTAAGATATAAGGATGTGTAGGAGGTAAGATATAAGGATGCGTAGAATGTAAGATAGAATGATGTGTATGAGGCAAGATAGAAGAATTAAAAGAAAGAAAGGGCAAAACAAAAAATAGAAGGGATAACATAACTATACAAGTCATTTGATTTCTTTTCTTTAAAAGCTATGCACTGTTCACAAGCCAAAGATAGCCTTCCCATTTATTACACTAACTTGTAAAAGAAGTAAAGTATGCGCAGATTTGACCCAAAAAATTACTGGGAAACTTTTAACATTGCATTATCGCATGTTTCCATTATCACATGGGTGGTAATGAAATTAATAGTTTTATCTGGTTCCAAATTAATTGAAAGCTGTTGCTTTGTTTTTAAATGTGTAAAAGGAATAATTTTTGCTTTGCTTCGCTTCATATAGTATAAAAAGTTTTTTTTTAAATTCTTTTTCAAAAATTTTAGAAGCATGTTCAAAACTCGTCAATACTATTCGTATTTTGTTTAACTAAAACGACGTATGCTGTTGCTTGTAATAAAACACGACTTTAGTGTCTAGAGTCTTTGCCTGCGAGGCGTGGCTATATAACGATTCTCATGCATGAAAGTACACGCATAAAAAGCACAAAATTAACTGGATTGTTTATGATATATAACATTTGTTTATATAATTACTTCATCGTTCATGTATTATGAACAATGCTTTTGTATTTATCATGGTACTCAAACAAAGGTTTTTTATATTAATAGCACCGTGGAAGCGGGCGATAAAGAACTACTTAAATACTACTTCTATGTCCATCTATTTACATTTTCCATTATAGCTTATCATCAAATCACGTAGCTAATGACAGTCTATCTTCCTGGAATTCTATTCTAGACATGATTATGTACAACTGATATGACATTGGGCTATTTCAGTAATTAGTACAATTGAGATGACATTGGGCTATTTCAGTAAGCTTAGTATAACTGAGATGACATTGGACTATTTCACTTTCAGTAAGCTTAGTATAACTGAGATGACATTGGGCTATTTCAGTAAGCTTAGTATAACTGAGATGACATTGGGCTATTTCAGTAAGCTTAGTACAACTGAGGTGACATTGGGCTAGTTCAGTAAGCCTAGTATAACTGAGATGACATTGGGCTATTTCAGTAAGCTCGGTGTAACTGAGATGACATTGGGCTATTTCATTAAGCTGAGTACAACTGAGATGACATTGGGCTATTTCAGTAAGCCTAGTACAACTGAGATGACATATGGCTATTTCATTAAGCCTAGTACAACCGAGGTGACATTGGGCTATTTCAGTAAGCTTAGTACAAGTAAACTGAGGTGACATTGGGCTATTTAAGTAGGCTTAGTACAACTGAGATGACATTGGGCTATTTCAGTAAGCTCAGTATAACTGAGATGACATTGGGCTATTTCAGTAAGCCTAGTACAACTGAGATGGCATTGGGCTATTTCAGTAAGCTTGGTATAAAAACCACAGAAACCCCGCTTATTCTGTTACTACATCCACACTTATTTATTCTCCGTAGAAAAATCCTTTGTATTATGACTACCCCAATTATGATCGTAGGAGACCCACTTGTATTGTGATAAATAAACGACATCTGATGTGTGGGCAACGTACACCAAGGATGGACACGATTGGCCATACCTTTCCTGGACTGCTTAGTACACACGCAATGCTTAAGGCATACACCCACATACACCCACATACACCCCCCCACACACACACATACACCCACATACACCCACATACACCCACATACACCCACATACACCCACGTACACCCACATACACCCACATACACCCACATACACCCACACGAGGAAATTGTGTGAAAAAACAACTTCGGTTTCACTTTTTTTTTTGGCGTGCTCTTATCCAATTCTGAAGCCACTGGTGCTTTGCCTCAAGGATGCACGACACTCAAATAAGACAAGCAGCTTTTGTATTGGTTTTTGACGTCCTCTCATCTAATTCTTAATCTATTGATGTTTAAGCTCCAGGAATACATTAGTTCTCTTCGGAGACAAAACGGACACTGTCTAGGCGAAGCTTTGATGGCGAAACTGACGACTGGCTATGTAAAACTTTGCAATCAATCAATCGAAACCTTTCCAAGGCTCACAAATCGTTGTTGTTAGAAGAAAGATACTTAATTCCTACTTAATTAATTCAAATAGAATTTTTAATTATTCGTTGTCATCCAGCCACAATCACGATAATGCAACAGAGCGATCCAAAGACTTCTTTTTAAGTTTGCAAATGCACTGTTTTCTCCTCTCCCATCCTCGACTTAATATTAGTTTGTTAATTGTAGAAAATGTTTAAATGGTCTGAAAAAGTGTGTGGTCTAACAAGATAGTTTATGCCATTACACAAATGGACGCCAAAAAAATAATGTCCTATAAATAGAAAGGCTTGTGAAATGTATTTAATGTTTGCCGCTTTGCGAAAAGTTGAAATTGCGTTAACGTCAGGTGATATGTTTTTAAGTAGTGGGTGTTAAAACAAAACGCATGTGATAGTAATGAGCCAAACTCAGAGCATCGCATCCTGTTGGAGTCCGCCACAAAACATTTCAAACAAAACGAAAATAATTTGAAATAATGCTTGTAAACACCAGTTATTTTAATGAGATAGTTCCATAATCAAGAATAATATGGCGAGGATCCGTTGTTTGAAGCAATCGCTGACTGTGCAAAGTACGCCCATCTTTACTTCTTGGCAAAGCAATGGACGAGTGTGTAGTTTTTTAGTTTTTCTTTGTTGTTTTCTTAATCATTTCGCGTTTATTTGTGGATGTTTTCTGTTTCCTGAAAGCGTTGTTTTTTTAGCGAAGGGGAGGGGGGGTCTTAACTAGATCTGGCTTTTCTAATTTTATTCACACTGTTTTACTCAGCTTTTTGGACTTTGGGAGATGTCTTTTTCAATTAGGTGTAAGAAGGTTTTAAAATTTCACATTTCTGGTTCAAGTACAATCTGTAAATTAGCAGCTATTTCCCTTCTATTTACTCTTCCATCTCTCATATCAGGACACTTCTGCCCCTCTATTTTTCTGTACTGTACGTCTTTTACTTACTCTTTATCTGGCCGTCTGACGGTATGTGTTTGTCTCTGTCTCCCTCTCTCTCTCTCTCTCTCTCTTAATCTCTCTCCATCTAGCTATCTATCTATGCACGTATCCATATAACTAGCCATCTCTATCTCTATCTGATTCTCTGTACATTTCTGTTCAGTCTAGCTTTCAAACGTAAAACAAGATTACAGGTGCTTCATTGTTTCTATTTCTCTGACTTTATTTGGCAGTTTGTTCAGTCCATTCTGTTAGCAAACTTATTTACTGTTTTTCTCGGCCCCAACCGCAGATCTATCTATCTATCTACCTATCTATCTATCTATCTATCTATCTATCTATCTATCTATCTATCTATCTATCTATCTATCTATCTATCATACGGTCCTTAAGTTAGAAAAGGCCAAAATAAATGAAGAGACACGTTCAACTGCCGGAATAAATAATGCCATGTTCGTTGGAAGGCGGGTGCCTCCTGAAAAGAGTTGTCTACAAAGCTACTGATGAACGTGCCGTTATCTTAGATTGTCATGAAATCACATGTTGTTCTTGACATTAACCAGTCACAGATGGTTATTAATAAAGTTTTTTTTCAAATGTTTAAAACCTAATTATAAAAACATAGGACAATGAAAACCAACTACCATTTTGCACTGTAAATGATTTCAAAAACCAATTTCTTAAATAATTATTTAAAGTGTTTACTTTATCTTGGGACTTAAAACTATCTATATCCGAATGGTTCTCTTCTTTAACACTTAAAACAGGCTAAAAATTCCCAAATACTTATTTTCATATCGATCAGCCTGTTTTACACTCCCCCCTCCCCCCTCCCCTTTGAAAGTGATAGAGTTTGACAGATTACGCGGGAGATTTACCTGTGAATAGGGCTATCGCTGAAGTTGCAGAACTCTCGGAGAGCGCTTTCAATGGGCACGGAACAGAAAGATTAATATACATTTAAATATCTGGGGCTGCGTGCACTTTGGAGCCGAGTTTTGCTTTTAATGTCTCCTTTTAATTAATAAGGAACGGAGGATCATGCTCCATGAAGATTCGCTGACTAGCACAGGTCCGAAAACTTGGTCACAATATCCTGGTCAGGCGAAGAGATGGCCAGGAGGAAGAGGAGGAGGAATGTATTATTGATAGGCCCGCCCCCAGACTTGCATGGAGGTGTCAGGCTGCACCTGCCGGTTCATTAAAAACTTGCAGACTGCGGACACCTCGCCAACCTGGTGGTCAGTACTGGTCACTCGCTGTGGGTCCGGAGCAGGCGTGGACACTTGGCCAGATCTGGTGCTCACTGTGCTAGAGCGATGGTCAAATCCTGCTCACCAATTAAGGCAAGTTACGCACCTGTCTCAGCACCAGCAATTCCTGGGAGGGTGCATTTCGCACGCCCGGCTTAAAATGATGAGAAAACTTAGTGGGGGGAAGTAGAGTTATTGGCAAAAAAAAAAATCCTCCTGCGTCACTTCCGTTCGTTCCCAGTGTTATGTTAGCACAGTCAGATTTTCGCAGGTCATCAAAACACAAGGAAGCGTCTCACTCAATCACTTAGTGTTAAAGACTTGTAACTGAATCAATAGTAGAAAGCATGCATGGATCAAAAACCAACTCATTTCTAAAAGTCTGTAACTGGTTTCCGAGAACGTTTGTTTTTTTTTCAGATCAGAGGACCAACACATTGACTCTTGTACAGAGAAAAACACCCTATATAGTATAGTTATAGTATATCACTTACACAGATTTTCAGGTATAGTTATAGTATAGCACTTACACAGATTTTCACAGTACAGAGAGAGGATTCATTGGGTTAGCGCGCGTATGCAACAGTACAATGTCTGGTTTTGCTCGAGCTCTTTTATATGTGAAGCAGCTTTTCTTTTGCGAGGACTGTGTAA
The DNA here is from genome assembly GCA_003991915.1 of Elysia chlorotica. Lineage (NCBI taxonomy): Eukaryota > Metazoa > Mollusca > Gastropoda > Plakobranchidae > Elysia > Elysia chlorotica. Next base: position 340,600 of record RQTK01000446.1, read on the forward strand.
GAAAAATTACGCAATGTTAAAGTCTTGAGACTGGCGAGACGAGGGAAGATCAGTGCTGAGCTATCTCTGTGTCATAGGTTTGATGGAAGCAGACATTGGGATTATCACATTTGGCTGTCAGGAATTAGGCTGGATGGATGTAGTAGGGCACCATTGGACCACGCGCGGCCTGGGATAGCGCACTGTGATAGAAGCACTGAGACCCCCTACGTGGTCACACAAGTAACAGAGAGAAAACAGGGCCGGCCGGGGATCAGAGTTCACAGTCCGATGGATGGGTAATTAAAAGTTTCCGACAAGACTATTATGTGATACGAAGCAGCGTATTACATTAGTCGGGTGGACAACGGAGAGAGGCTGGTCAAGACGGCACAAAAACTAAGTAAACTCTCTAGAAAAAACACTAGTTAGTCTGATGGCCGACATATGGACTGATCATTAAGATAACTTGTCAGTGTTTTCCATACTCTGTATATTGAGCTTCGCTTATTATACCCAAAGAATACAGGCTTGCGAAAAAGGGATGAGTTCGCCCCCTCCCCTGACAAAAAACAACTATAGTTTATATGTTGAACGACAAACATTAGTTGTGTAGTTTCAAAGACAAATCATTTTTTTAATATTATAACGAATGTATCTGCATTGTAAAATTCTTAGTATCATAGAAAACTGGTGAAAAGGAAGTTATGTGCTACCGTCATAGGTGGGGACTCCGACAAGCAACAACAGTTACAAGCAAGACCAAATCAAATACGACTGGGTACATTTTCATTACTAGGTGGGAACCCACAAAAAAATCGCCAGGATTGTGCTAGCACAGTTTAAACCTAATTTCTTCAGCACAGTTTATTATAATTATAACATATAAAGTGTCTGTGGGGCACTAATTCTTTTTTTGTTAACAATCACACATTCGCAGTTAATTCTATAAATTAGAGATTAAATAACTTTTAGACTGGACCAAGATGTATATCACAGTTAACAAGGTAAATCGAGTACTGTACACAACCTACGTCTGAGGAAAATAGGATCATTTAACTACAACTCTGTCCCAAATAGTTTAACGCCAGAGCCATATATATCAATATATATAACTGTAGTGGTTATGTGTGACTCACCACGAATTTCCTATATTTACTATTATTGTAGCTGAACAAAGCAAAACGTTTAAATTGTATACTTTTTCTTGAAGTGAATTTTTATATCCTTTCCTGTTGTTTCAAAGTTGTGCTTTAAGTTCATATGTATTATAAACTAGAGATATTAACAGTAAGCTTTCATTGAGTAGAATAACAGCCAGTTAGGTAGATAGATAGATAGATAGATAGATAGATAGATAGATAGATAGATAGATAGATAGATAGATAGATAGATAGATAGATAGATAGATAGATAGATAGATATATAGATAGATAGATAGATAGATAGATAGATAGATAGATAGACAGCCACTGTTTGTGGTTACACCCAAGCCTATTCTGTGGAAGAGCTAGAAGAGCAGACCACAGCATCCCGGTACTATAAACTTTGAACATCCACAGTCGTCCAGCAGACCAAGGCTGGCCAATTCGGACTGCGGGTTTTTTCAGTAAATCAAACATAGGCTTTGTCCCTAGAGCAATTTTAATTCTTTTTTTAACCACCTGTCGATAATGGTCGGAATAACAGTATTATTTTTATGCCTCTTCGATTTGGTTTTAATTAGGGATCTGGGAGTGCTGTTCAATTGCTCTAAAATGTAACATAAATTCGCTTTTGTTGTGGGTCGAAGAACTTTTGGGAAAGTAAAGAGCGCAGCAGTATAACTTTTAGTATCTGTTCGACTTACAAAATCCTAATTTGGGTTCATGAGCGTCAACAATAGAAATGCAATTGAAAACAGCAGTTAACCTGAAGTGAGTACAATTCCACCCGTTTCTCAGGCTTGGAACTGGAGACCCTCATGGCGACGCGGGAAGCCTGTACACATCGGAGAGTGGTCAACATAAAGAGGGCAAAAGACGGAAGAATATGAGAGAGGGATGGAGAGAGAAAGAGGAAGGCAGAGAGGGAGGGAGGGGGAAGAGAGAAAGAGGGGGAAAAGATTGATTGTTTGATTGATTTGAAGTTCTTTGTTCTTTCGCCTTATCATCCTTTACAAACATAAGATAATTATGCATGTATAATAGACAACTTTGTAACAATAAAGGTAAATAACAACAGATACGGAATAGTTTACAAAAACAACACGGACACTGACAGGCAAGCGCTAAATACTTTTTTTTTCATTAAATACCACCTCGAAAAATGAATTTCAAAGTTAAATATTTGCAATGTTAAAATGACATGAGCATAGCAAATCACCTTTACATCTTCATAATCGGGAAATATTTATGGGGGATATGCTAAGTCCAAAGGTCCTCACTTTGTGTTGCCTTAAGCAACAAAACAAACAACTAGATTTCATTAGGACATGAAATGCATTCCTTTTTTGGTTTTGCATATAGGGCACAGTGTGTATACTTGAACTGGTGCCGACTGATAGCGCACAGAAATCTCTTTACCTGTAATGCCATTTTTTAGCAATGGGGCATCCTATTGTTCAACAACATGTCTTGTTCAGATCAAAGAGAGATTGGTAGAGAGAGCGAGAGAGCGAGAGAGAGAGAGAGAGAGAGAGAGAGAGAGAGAGAGAGAGAGAGAGAGAGAGAGAGAGAGTGGAGCACTAATTCCTTTTTTTTTTGTGTTAACAATCACACATTCGCAGTTAATTCTATAAATTAGAGATTGAATAACTTTTAGACTGGATAAAGATGTATATCACAGTTTACAAGGTAAATCGAGCACTCTACACAACCTACGGCTGAGGAAAATAGGATCATTTAACTACAACTCTGTCCCAAATAGTTTAACGCCAGAGCCATATATATCAATATATATAACTGTAGTGCTTATGTGTGACTCACCACGAATTTCCTATATTTACTATTATTGATCTACTACTGAAGCTGAACAAAGCAAAATGTTTAAATGTATCCTTTTCTTCTTATGGCTTTTTTAGAAATCCACAAAGCACGTAGTAAAAACCTTTACAAGGCACCCTGTTTTTCTTCTGGAATGTTATTTCACACCATTAGTTTTCCCTGTGCCGACTTCGGTCCTGGTGTAACATGAGCACTGAGCGCTACTGAAAACAACTCAAATCACTCCCAGTGTTTATACGTTGACAAGAATACCTGTAGGGGTGCCTCGAACTGTAATGGTTACACCTGATGTTGTAAATCAGGCATGAAAATAGTTATATATGTACAAGTCACTCAAATGCTTGCCCTTTAGTCATCGATTCTTTAAGTGCACTTAGGAGTGGTTGGTTGGTTGGTTTGGTTGATTTAACGTCCAACAGCAGCACTATATAGGCTATATTGTGGGCGGGCCCCAAGACGGATGTCTGACAATTTTATGTGCTGCCACACACGAGACAGGGCGGGGATACCATGACTCCTGTCTCAACCGGTCACATTATACTGAAACCGACCCAACCAGTAGGGAACGCCACAGCCAGGATTCGAACTCGGGACCTTTTGTGTCGGAAGCCGATGTTCTACCCCTGGACCACCGCCCCGGGAGTGACTGGATGAAGTAAACACACCGATTGTTCGGGTAACTAACTAACATGTGCTTTGTTGATCGAACAGTCAGTGCCCATCTGATGTCCAAGTTTGGTACATCACCGATGACTCGTGAAAATAGCGCACGCTCACTTTGAGTTTGTGCTCATGACAAATTTAGACCTTTAATGGCGAATATAAAATTTCAAGTGGGCTCGTTTTCTTTGCGTTTTGGTCTAGAACATTATACCCAGTTTTTTTCGGTAAAGAAGCCAATCTACGTTTGATTTGAAAAAAAAAAATAGATTTAACCGATAAAACAAAATGGCCAATGAAAAACCTCAATGTATAAAAACTACTGCCCTTGTGTAGTTAAAATTAAGCTTGTTAAAATGTTTCCTATATAAAGCTCATTATTTGCAAGTTATCCAAGATCTTGACGTATATATTCCTGTTTTCGCCCCAGCGCGATCTCGCCCTCCATCGTTATATCTTAGTCGATGGTATCAATCACTGGTGTTTCAAATAACGTGCGTAGGCAAACAATTGAAGAAAAAACGTTTTGCTCTCTTTAGTTCTAATTTTCAAAGTATAACTATTGATGATTTTTTAAATACAAAAAAGTTACTTAAAAGTTTGATTTTAAATAGTGTTAACTGTAGTTTTGACTGACAGTTCCACAGACGAAACTAAAAATCAAAGTCCGACGCGAAAAGGCGAGGCCTATGTGTCATAGACAAACATGCGTCTAGCCGGCCACACCAGAGGGCATTCTTGCCAGAGTTGAGCTACATTAATATGGCCTGGCGTCTCGGTGTTATCGGATTAGCTCTGTGGACTGGAGGGATGCTAAAACTTAGCTGGTAGTCCTGGGGTCGGGACAGATAGAGGAGGAGGAGGAGAGAGAGAGAGAGAGAGAGAGAGAGAGAGAGAGAGAGAAAGAGAGAGAGAGGAGAGAGAGAAGAGAGAGAGAGAGAGAGAGAGACAGAGAGAGAAGAGAGAGAGAGAAGAGAGAGAGAGAGAAGAGAAGAGAGAAAGAGAAGGAGAGACAATCAGAGAGATAGAAAGAGAAAAGACAGACATATAGATAGACATACACAACAACAAAAAAAGAGCATTAAATAAGTACATGTAGTAAAAACATTTCACATGTAAAAACAGAACACGGTGTGTATATTTGCACAGATGAACTTTTATTTCCAGGTGTAAAACCTGTTCAGACCGTTCTCCGTGCAGCACAGACAATAGCAAGTAAAAGTACCTTCACACACAGAGATGACTTTAAAGAATACTTAAGACATAAACAAATGGACATTAATAATAAGTGTATAATAGAAATTAGCTGCCCGTAAAGACTACTAGCGATCTAGTATTTCTTCGCAGCAGTGGGTGCTCCTAAACAGTTGATTGTGACTCCAAATGTTGATAAGTACAACTACTGACCAAGTAATGCAATCCAAATGTCTGTCTCACCTGATTTCATATTTTGTCAACAAAAAACAAACAAAAACAATTACATTGCAATCACTAAGCTACTGTGAAGTGACATTTTTCGAATAAATTGACTGAAACACTAGATCAATCCAAAAATGTGATTTTCAAATAGGCCTATGAAGTATTTTTAGAGAAAAACTTCTTATAAACAAAGATTGTCAGATTTTCGATAATTAATAACTCTCACAAATCTTTGGTAAAAAAAAAAACACTAAAAGTGCTAACAGTTCTTTTCAATCTTTTCCGACCCATTTTTAGAAGCCCGTAACTTTTATTTGTCATTTCCTGTAGCAGGTTCACAAAACATTAACCTCAGGCTTTTCCTCGTGAGATAAAATAACCTAAACTCATCAACTATTGATGTGGGAATTAAACCCAGCAAACACTTCAGTACAATTACTACAAATAAAGCTCTCTGATCACAACAATCAAGTTTTTTGGAAATCAATCCAATATAAAGTTAAAAGAAAATGGACCAAACATTTGTTTCCCCTAAATCAAAGTTTTATTAAAGCTCTTTACTCAACAATTTTCATAATATCCTAATGGCAGGAGAAAGCGTGATGAGAGATGGATTTCAAGTTGTGCTAGCTGATGTTGCATGATGTGTTCACATCTGACAGCAAATTTAGTAGATTAGCTCTAAGGTCAGCTGCTAAGCTGCAGGGTGAACCATGCAGGACGGGTGGGGCCATAACACTAGGCTCACACTTCCTTCTATTTTGTTAGATATGCTTTAAATATTCGAGAATGAAATGCATGAAAATGACAAAAGCATAAAAAAATACAGCTAGCTTGCTCACTCACATCAAGAAACATGTACATCATGCTGAGAACAATAATATAAGATCATATCAAAGAGACACAGCTAAGTACAAATCGCTAAGCATAGAAAATGTGTGTATAAGTCAAATAATGTACAATACTACTAAGTAAAGAGGGGTAAATAAATAGACATGAGTAGCATGAGCAAGGCACCAGTGTCATTGGCTTCCAAGTGTTTAGATAGGCAGGAGAGGAACACATGTGGCTGCTGAGCGAGGTCAGGTGCTGCTGCTCGATGTATCAAACTTTGCATAAAAGAGAGTAGTTTTGAGGGCCAACAGTTGCGGCATGTATACAAACAATGAACAGCCACATTTGCCAATCCTCCAAGTTGGAAGTAAAAAACTGCATCTATAGTATCCCAATTATTCCAAAACAAAACTAAAGGGAACCTTACTTTTAGACTGTATGGCAGAAAAGAATGTGAACTGTTTTCTTAATGTGGTGATGGAGATCCTAATTTCATCTAAATAAAAGAGGAATTCAGGGAGAACAATTTCTCATTAAAAAAAACACCTTGTTTCCAACCTAGACCAATCTTCAGTCCAATAAAGCTCATGGCATGCCACTAAATTCCATCGTACCTAAGGTAGAGACAGAGGTTCAGTGTGAAGAGCCAGAAATGACACGTTTTAAATCAAATGATTTGAAGAAAAAACTTTCCTGTGTCAGCATTGGAGCTTCCATACAACACTACTACATCTTTCACCCCATCAAAGCCCAATGACCTGAGGGTTTATATACGGATTAAAAGGTAGCGCAGCCGTTTTTCAAATACTTCATGCAGACGTTTCCCTGTCAACCTTGTACAAGCATCATCCACAATCCTGGTTCATGAAAAATAAGATGACAAGTTATAGAGAGCAGCAAGAAACTTGGCTGGGTGGCAGAACTCAGAGATATGCTAGTTTTACAAAAACACAACACATCACTCTCATGGCCAAGTGAAAATAAAATGCGCCACTTTTTTAAAAAACAAACTATAGAAAAACAATACTGCAGTAGCTTTTATTACTAATACAGAAATAAATCATTCTGCTGTAAGTCTACGGAGTGAGTGTGCTGTAAGTGAAAGTCTATGGAGTGAGTGTGCTGTAAGTGAAAGTCTATGGAGTGAGTGTGCTGTAAGTGAAAGTCTATGGAGTGAGTGTGCTGTAAGTGAAAGTCTATGGAGTGAGTGTGCTGTAAGTGTAAGTCTATGGAGTGAGTGTGCTGTAAGTTTAAGTCTATGGACTTAGACAAAAGGAGAGACAAGAAAAAAAGCCATGAGCAGTAATGATATAAACACTATGTAAGTATTTGACAAGCTGCATGCGCCAGCAAGCACCGATTGACAAGAAACAAAACTCAAGAGCCATGCCTCAAGTAGCACCGAGTCTTTTCACACAGCAGGGATGAGGAGAGAAAAGATTTGACTAGACCGTGCAGGTAATTCATAAAATAATATTATATATACATACAGTTCAATGCAGTACATGGTGCAGCTCTTAGGTTAATCTCAAGTTAAGGATATTTCATGCCTTAGTTCTTTGTTGTGTTTCCTTTTCTTCTAGTCCCTGTAAGTGTAAGTGTTTACATTATTGGAAAATGAGATTCAGAAAGTATGTTCTCAGAGAACTTTTGTAACATTTTTCTATTTAAATAACAAAAACTTTTGATAAAGTTGATTACATTAAGTATATAAATCAGTATATTATTAGAGAGAAAAAATTGGTGATCACGCTGCTGAATTCCTGGGGGAATCGGGAAATCGAGACTGAGATGAAAATCGGTATGTACCAATAAAATCAGTATAAATAGGCAGGCCTGTGAAAGTAAATACAATGATATTTTAGGAAACAATTTGGTAGAATGGACGGTTGTTTGTCAATCCTAATAATTAAAACTTATCTAAATCAATAAAAAAGATAAGTTTAACAAATTGTACTTACGGTGTGAACATCTTAACTCCATATTGATATGAATAGAAATGAAAATACTTCAAAAGTAAAATTTCAACATCAATGATACAACACTTACAAGGATGTATTTGAAGACATACAGAATCTAGAAATATTTCGTACACATTCAAAGCATGATGAATTTGAATTCTCAAAAAAAAAAAGGGTGTATTGAGAGAATGATTTGACTATTCATATAAACAAAAAGGTTCCTTTATAATTCAGTCAAACAGCAAACCTTTTGAGCATGGGCTGAAGTAATTTTTTAAAAAAAATTGTTACAGGTGTTACATGGAAGACAGAGGCTTTCTCATGGAAAGACCAATTTTGATCCACTATTTTAAATAGCCTTGATAACAAAAAATTGCATCTCAAAGAACTTACTTAGATGACCGTTACAAAAATTGTGGGCTGTTAAAAACTCTATGGGAACAAAGATAACCAGATAATGTAAGAACATTGCTTGTGTAATAGAAAAGAAGATAAGGCAGAAATTTAAAGAAATGGCAAGGCACATGCTAAGTGCAAATTAAATTCTTGACCTGCATGTAAAATTGAACACACTTCTGCTACACATAGGCACACTATAAATACATTCTTATATGTAGAGAGTTGTTAAAACTATCCCTTTTCCATCTGTCAAGCATATAATGAGGTTAAGACATTTTTATCAAGGCTGTCCAAAACAAAGGTCTACAGCCAAAAGCTCACACTGCAAAAAGTCTAAGTCTTGTCTGAGATAAAATTGTTTTGTTTCCTCTTTTCAATATATCCATCCATTGCACCCAAACACTGTAATTCAATTATTCACAAATCAAACTACACTTATAAAATGGTATTATCAAAACTCTGTCAATATATTTGTTAAGATACCATCAAGATCTACAAAGAGATAATTGCCTAAAAAAAACAAAAACAAAAAAAAAAAAACATTAAAAAACAAGACATATAATGCATTTAAAAAGTAATTTTACATACAACTATTAAATATGATATATTTTTGTTTCAAGATTCAACTTGCAAGCTCATTTAAAATACATTAAATATGTACAATGATTTAAGACTGTAGTAAAGCATAAAAAACGTACTACAAAATAAAGTGAATATAAAAATAGCGTCTTTTGTAAAAAGCTCATGCATCAATTGTGTGAATCATGTCATAAATAAATAATAAAATAATAAACCATTTTGGCTTTCATGAATATGACACAGTCCATAAAAGAAAAAAACTTGAGAATTCAGAGTCATTCATCATTATAACAACAACAAAATTCTAAGTCAACTTACTGGTCATTTTTCGCCCATGCCTTCTGAAACTGTTTTTACTTGCACAGAATCAAAGTTACTGAAACTTGCTTTCAACATTAAAACAATATATGCTTTGTACCTTCTTATGCCGACAATTTCCTAAGGGTGAAGCTACTGAAGAAAGCAGGAAATACCAAACACAATTGCTAATTTTTAACCCCTGAGACAGCCCTTGAGTTATTGGAAACTCCTTGGTTGGGAGATTACCTGGCTACTATCTACTTTGGGACACAGCTGGATAGAGTCAGCCCAAAGAGGCATCGGATGTGCAGGCCTCTTCTGTAAAGCCAGTTTCGAACAAACAATTTCTAAAGAGAAACAATGTTTGTCATATAAAAACTTTTGTTTTCATCTTTGATGCAGATCCCATAAACAGAATCATAGCTATGTGGAAGATGTGTTTTATCAAAAGAACGTTTCTGAAATGGTTTTCAAAAAAGGACATGAACAAAAAATAATTTAAAAAAAACAACACATACATAAAGAGCACAACGCTCTTTTTCTATATTTAGGTAATATAATTTTGTGTTACTTCATCCTGTCAATAATACTTTTCTCCTCTCTTTGACGACACAAATAAGAGAGGAAAAACAACTCAGTCCTCAAGCGACTTTTATCTCCCTCTGGTCTTGAAACAAGGTATTGCTAGCGAGGACCAGTAAGTCTGCACGGAGAAGGAGAAATAAGATGACCAAGAAATAGGTACATAAGAAAATATAGCTATAGCAGCATAGAGACATTTTTTAAAAAGAAGTTAATGGTGGTTCACACAGAGGTTACAAAATTCCCAAAGGCATTGAGCAAAATAAAATAAAAATGAGAAAAAATTATGAACATCAAAAGAAATGGTATGGTTCACAAAAATAGATTTTCTTTTATAAAATTTGGGCAAACAATACACAAAGCACTCATAAGGTTACAAAAAAAAATCAGTAAAACTAACATAGAAAACGAAGGTAAATATATGAACTCTGATATGGAGGTTAGAATACATGCAGTGGTTCAGTTGATATTTTGTGCCTGAGAACTTGTGGTCCTAAAATCATTCTCTCACAATACAATCAAGTTTGAAAAGAGTAAAAGTCTTTTGGTGGCAAACTTTGAGCTGCGTTCTGCCTACCATATCTATAAACTTAATTTCTAGTGGAAGACCTTAATACTCTGTCAGACTTGTTGAGGCAGGGCCGCTTGTCTCCCTTCCAGGCAATAGTCAGTGTCACCGCTGCCCTCCTTGCCTTGAACAGCAACACTTACAGGTCTCTTTTTCTTGGCGCTCTGCTCCACCGGCCTGGTCTTCTTGTCAGAGAAATGTGCGGGGATCTCCTCCAGGCTGCAGTCAATACACGGGGCCCCCGAGTCCCCGCTGTCCTGTTTGCCGGGCTGCCTGGCCAGGTGTGGGGAGCCGGAGAAGCTCCCCTGGGACAGCGTGGAGCGGGCCATGGGCGGGGTGCCCGGGGTGCTGCCCTGCGGTAACATCGCCGAGAGCCCCATCAGGGGCGTGCCTGGGGAACTGGCCTGGGACAGGCCTGACCTCGCCATCAGGGGCGTGCCTGGCGCGCTGGCCTGAGTCAGGGGTGACCGCACAAATGAGCCGGCGTCGATGCGAGGCAAGTTCTCCAGTAACTTATTCAGCTCTTGCTGGATCCCTTCGATTTCTCGGCCTTCACCGTCTCTGCATCCGTCCTGCCCACCAAATGCTGGAACCAGCTGGATCCGGTTCGGACCAGTTCTGATAACTGCGCTGTAGCTAGGCGGGGAGCCCGAGCTAGACCTGGACAGTGAGTGTGACCTTGAGGACATGGAAGGCATGACCATGTGGTCCCCAGGGTCGTGCTCGCTGCCGTAGCCCGAGGTGCCCGTCCCGTAGTGGCTCTCCCCGCCATTGGCCGCGTGGATTATGTGCAGACTGGTGTTGCTGTCTCGGCTCACCGTGGAGCCTGGGGTGCTGCCGTTGTGGGAATAGCCCTGGTGCTGGTGGTTGTGGTGGTTGTGGTGGTTGTGCTCCTGGCTATGACTGTGCAGCCCTCCTAGGATGGTTCGGATGTTGATGGGGTGCATGGGCGGAGGCATGTCCTGGTCCTGAGGGTGGAACATGGGGGACCCCCTGCCCAGGTTATTGTGCTGACTTGCTGGGTCCCCCAACACGTACTGTCCGAGGCTGCCCAGACTGGGTCTCTGCTCCGCACTCGCCTGCCCCCCAACGCCCCCTGGTGAGGCCGAGCTGGCCTGGCTGGAGCTCGGACTGTGCAGGCTGGAGGCCGCAAGGTTCCCCCTCCTCACCCCGGGCTGGCCAGAATACCGACCCACCAGAGGGTGGTCCTCGTCTTCAGGCGACGGCGACAGGTCGATGTTGCTCCTCTGCTGGAAGTCTGAGAAGTTCCTCAGCTTGATGACGCGCGACTGGGGCGGGGACAGGGTCTGAGGGGGGAGGGCCGTGCGCCAGGTGGGCAGGGCTTGGGGCTGGGGCTCTGCCAGGGTGCTGTAGTAGTGAGGCTCAGGCAGGGTGGGGGGAGGCGGGGGGATCATGAAGTCAAAGCTGGCCGACTCCTGCAGCTGGTTCATGTTCTCTGTGGAGCCACCGCCGTCCCCGAAGATGTCCTGGATTTCTGCATCATCAATATCATCATCATCATCATCGTCGTCATCAACATCATCATCCTCACCGTTGCCATCGCCGTACATATATTCTTTAGACAAGTCCTTGTCTCCGCTGTTCCCTCTGTCGAGAGAGCTGAGCCGAGCGCCAGAGTTTTTGAGGATTCCCCTGCCTGGGACAGCTGACCCGGGGTCAGAGATGATAATCGGTGGAACGGCCAGTTCTCCCAGCTCGCTCTCCTCCTCGCTGGTCGTGGACTGGCCTTTCTTGCCTTTTTTCCCCTTCCTGCGACTCCAGCGCCCTCTGAAATAGAAATTATGACTTTACATTTCTAAATGAGTGAATTTTCTAATCGAAAATGTGTAGTAAGAATATCAAACCTACATCATTTTTTTAACATCCTCCAAAATAAATTCAGATATGACATTAAAAACAGTCAAAATAAATTTTGTCCGCATTTGTTAGTTTATCAATACTATACTTATTTTTTCCACTGAAAATGCCACTAAAGATTTTCAGAAACTGATGAGCGACCTAAAAAATATTAATGTACCATTTTTTTTCTACTACAAGTAGAGACAGCTAAATAGTGAAGTACTTTGTCCTTGTTTTTTTTATTTATACACATTAGAGTAACATAAAAAAAAATAATGCATTTTTGAGTAAATCCAGTAACAATTAAAGCCATTACCTCATTTCAAAGATGAGATAGTCTCACATATTTCTCACAAACATATTCTATAGAAAGTAAAAAAAAAAGTATGTTTTCTTGCACACATCACAAAGGTTCTCTGTGGGAGCTGAACAACTTACCTCTTTTTGCCCTCTTTCGAATCCTCCTTCACTTGAGATGCCTTACTCGGGCTCCTCCTCCTTGAATAAAAAAAAATATATATATATTATATTAAAGAAAGAAAATCATCATAACTTTTGTTTTTGAAATGGAAAAAAAAATAACAATTTTCCTTTGATGATAGAGGCAAGCAATGAAAAGGGATTCTTTGAAAGCAAAAAAAAGTTTAAACAAATGTTTGTTCTGTGTTGTTTTTTTTAAGCCCTCATCCATTCTTCACATATCTTTTGTAGAGTTCGGCCAAAAGATCATAATTATTACTTTTAAAATACGAGGGATAAAAAAGGCATCACTATTTGTTTTTTTCTCCTTTTCCTCCTTTCTTAACTCTAGAGCTAAAACCTTTATAAGAAATGTGTAATGTAATGGGTTTAAAACTAAAGTTTGAAAAAATAGCCTGAATATACGAGAGTAAAGAAACTAAGAGTGCTTGCCTGTAACAGAGCAGAGTGACCCCGAGACAAAGCACCAGGGCGGCCACCACCGTGCCCAGGATGATGATCAGTAGGGTGGTGCTGATGCCGTCACCTCCTGGAGGGGGAAACATCACAAACAAAGCAAATCAAGTTTGGATTGATTGAGGCCAACAGTTCCTGTGCTTTAATTTCTTCAAAAGAATGTGAGCATGAGAAATTATAGACAATAATAATTTTTAGGTTTGTAATGAAGAATGAAATATAAGACTGATCCTAATAATTAAGGTTCGGTGTTACTTTTACACATTTATTTATACATGATGTGGTATAAATTTCTAGGAGAGAATTTAATATAAAGAATCTTGACAACAAAAAGTTAGAAAGATTATATGAAGGATTAAATAATGTAGAATAGTATAAAAAAATAGGCAGGAGAAAAAAAAATTGTCTAGCATTTTGTAAACATTGGTGGTGGGACATTTAAAATTTTACTTCATTTGTTAACAAAAATTGTATATATGAAAATAACAGTCTCTTCCCTTGTATACTTCTTAATGAGCCAAATATGGCACAGACATCATGATTCTCAGTTGCTTTGTTAAAGAGTATTGGTGAGGGATTTTTATCAGCCTGTGCAACAGTTCAGACTGTCAGTGTATTTTGAATGCAGTGTCCCTGTGCTTATCTCTCCCTTTATTTTCTACACGTGTAGACAGACCTTCTCTTATCGGCGCGGTGGCCGGAGTGTTGGCCTCTCCAAACTTGTTGACCAGGGGCAGCTCCGCAATGTCCGAACCCGCCACAAGGACCGGGCTGTCCCCAGGACCGCCGCCCACGTCTGTCGAGGCAGAGCTTGAGGACCAGACCACGGCGGGCGCCGAGCGAGCCGATTCCTGCCTCGTGTGTGCATCCCTGACTTGTCCGGTCACGTTAGATTTCTCGGAGCAGTCCAGCCCCGCCCAGCCAGAGTTGCAGAAACATTTTTTATTTGGAGCACACACCTGGGGCAGAATTATTGATAAGAGAAGAGCCTAGTTAGAGCTTAACTCAAAACACACAAAAAGTGTTAATCTAATATTAAACAGAAAAACTGATACTGTAATGTATTGAAATGGGATATAGGTCTATATTAACTTCTTGTGGGTATATTAAGAAAGAGTTGCTTGGGCGTATATACAGTGGATATTTCACCATAAGTATTTGAGTGTGATACTTAAATCAAATGAGGAGCTCTTCTGCGACGATGCATTAATTTTTTTTTAATCAAAAAGGTAAATAAAATAAATAATGAAAGGAGCAGATTATACCCCTAGAAGTAAATATAAAGCTGCATTAATTGCTGCCAACTTTTGAGGAAGCAAATACAGATTTTTAGTGCGATTAATCACTGCAAACCTAGTCGATGGCCGAGCTTTTTACTTGATTTAGTTATCAATATTGACTTAAGCACAAGTTTAAACATAACTTTAAAAACTACAACATGGACTAGTGCGTTTTTTGTTGTTTTCCTCTCACAGTGTAAGAACATGACGTCAGCAACACCCAGGCTTTGCATGAACAAACAGAATAGTTCAAGACGGTTGACTACAGAGCCACTAACATTTTTGCATTGATATGAGTGAAATTTAAACTTTCTAGCATGCCGAAAGCAATTGGAACTACACAACTCCATTGTCATTGTCTGAACCAACCAGTAGGGGACAAAAAACGACATATACATTTGCCTAGTCGTGGGTTTCGCACTAGGCTAAGGCCACTCGAGCCAGTTCGCTCCTCAAGGTCAAATATCTAGTTCGCTCCTCAAGGTCAAATATCTAGTTCGGATGTATATCACAGAATTAGATCTAGATCCATACCATCTGATATCGACTAGATTTATAATCTAAAGGTACAGTCTAGATCTAGATCCAACTTGACGAGATGCAGGTCCAATGATCCTTAAATCCAATTTTACTTAGAAACGACAGATAGCTTTGTTTGAAGGTACCTACTGTGATTAAAAATGCACAAAATAAATGGGATGTTAGAAATTTTTTGTGGGTTTTTTGTAAGTATTTAAAAAAAATAAATGTAATAAAAAAAATAGACCCACGAGGAACACAGTTACAACCTGGCATAGAAAAAAAATAAAGATCTTGTACAGTATGTATAACATTTTTGAGTAAAATGCAATGATGCTCAGTTCGCCGGTGATCTGTGTCTGTGAAAGAGTAACTGACAGACTCAAGGTCAAATATGTACTAATTACGTATTATACGTACTGGTTGGCAGCTAATTGTATTGATGCCATTTGAGAGTGTGATCAGTAAGCTTAACCCAAAGAAGTCCAAACACTAGTTTATGTGTCATACCCCGCTTCCAGAGCAGATGAGAGCAGGGTCAGAGGTCGGGCACAAGAAGCTGGAAGGGAAAGGTAACTGCACACAGGCGTTGCCGCGGCAAATCTTGTTAAAGCCACATTTTGTTCCATCTTTCACCATGCCCATGTGAGGGATATTCATCATCGCTGGCCCATGAACAGTTCTGAAAAGTTTAATGATATACATTATTGCTTTGACCTTCGATAAAATCAATACATACAATTTTGTATATCATAATAATGCAGTTTTAGATGTTTTAAATTATTTTTATGATATTTATGATAATCTTTTGTCAGGGCGAGTAAGATCTTCTGACTGTTTAGATTGAGGGTTTACTGATAATTTCATTCACATTTAGTCTTTCATAAAATTAATTAAAAGCACAGTGTATCTTGAATATCAAAATGTAAGTTAAAATATTTTTTTCCTTTCTGTAATGAACTAGATATCTAGTTATAAAAACACTTTAGATCTTTAACAGAAAATACTTTTTGTATATTTTGTTACACAACAAAATATCCAAAACCACAATGGCTGAGTATTTAAAACTGATATGTGCTGAAAAAGCTTTTTTACGCCAAAATTCAAACACCCTCAGTGTCTAGATAACACTTTTCTTCTACAAAGCATTAAAAAGTTTGTATTCTAACCAACAAAAAACCAGTGAAATTTTTCTTTGCTACATTTCTTTTTTATTCCAGTGGACTGTGACAGAGGAGAATGGCTCCTGCGACTTACTTGCACTCGTATTCGTTGTTGTTGGCGTTGATGTTGGTCTTAGCAAAGCCCTTATCAGAGCCAAACAGCGGGGAGGGCTGGCCACCCTCGCAGTGCAGCAAGCCACACATTATGTTGCTGGGGACAGTCAAGCACATATAGAGTTCTGGTCAAGCATTGATCAAACACTAAGATCAAGAGCTGTAATAATGCATTTTTTCTCTTTCTTTTGATGTTTTGTTAAACTCAAGTATACTGACCTTATAAACGTAAAAGTGTTTTAATATGTTTGAACTTACAGCTTAACTTGACATTTATAAATGTCTTTATCTAGAACTTATTTTGCTACACTTGGGGTAGCTGACTGTAGCTAGAACTTACCTATAGCTGCACTAGGCATAGCTTCGTTCTAAAACTTACTTATAGCTGCACTTGGCATAGTTTCGTGTATCTAAAACTTACTTACAGCTGCACTTGGCATAGTTTTGTGTATCTAAAACTTACCTATAACTACACTTGAAGTAATTGTCTGAAACTAAAACCTACCTATAGCTACACTTGGCGTAGTTGCCTGTATCCTTGTCCTTGCCACAATGGCCGTTGAAGTTCCCGGTTGGGTTGAAGCTCTGAAAGCACTGTTCATGCCCCGCCTTGGCACCTGAAATGGAAGGAAAGGAATCAAGATGACAACACGTGTTGGCTTCCTCCATCTGGTCTACTACAAAACTTTAACTTGCACAAACAAGCATCTGCTTGATTTTATAGGCAAAGCAAAGGAAATGTTGGTTTCTTAACATGTGACATCAGCAACTAGGCTATACAACGGAAAGAAAAGCCCAAAACTTGGTCAAAACCATTACACTCACAAGACCATACTAATAGGGAAATATACAACACTATAACAGTGCCCAAATCCAGACCCAAAAGCTGATGCTCTGGCCCTAGCGCTACCCCCCCCCCCCCCCCCTCCCTCGCTACCCCCCCCCCCCCTCCTTTCACAGTTTTAGAGGTATTTAAGGTGAATATACAAAGCATCATTTTCTTTCTTGAAAATCCACGACAGTAAATAAATTACATCATATAACCTGACTAAAAAACGAGAATCATGTTCATTTGGCTTTTTCTTTCCTCACACATGTAATTTTCTCTGGAATGCCCTCCTATCTCCAATACATTCAATTTCAGTTGAGGAGTCTATCAAGCTCACCTGGTCCCCAGATGCCCTGGCATTGCTTCTCAACTGTTGGGCATATGCCTCCTACACAGTAGCCTTTCCCCTCAGCACAAGGATGTCCGTCTTGGATGTACGTGTTGCTGGGACACTGGAATAACATTCGATGGTTGTAGCACATGGTGAATGACATAAAGTAAAATGTGTGTGTGCATGGGAAAAGGGCCCAAATGTCAGCAGATATGGATGTTGAGATAAATGCATTTCCAGATTGCTCATATCATGCTGAATATTATGCTTTTTGAATTTTTAAGATGTATTAATTAGGTCCTGAGATATTACATATTTTGTGCGACAAATTGCTAAAACACAGTTTTGAGAAAAACGTCTTTTCTAGCACAAATTTAAGATTTTTTTAGAGCTGATACGGCTCCCAAAAACCAATATTTCAAGATTTTAAACTCAAAAGGACACTAAAATTTTCAGATATGCTTTAAAAATGGTTTAACTTTCAAAATCACTTGGAACTATGTTTTTGACACCCAACACCCTATTCACCTTTATTGGCCTATATCTCAAAATGAAGTTTACCAACATATGGGCCCTTTTCCCATGCACACACACAAATGATTAAAAAAAAAAAAAAAAAAGAAATACAAAAGGACCAAAATGAAATAATACAAGAAATGAGAATTAAAGGAGAGTAATCAAATAAAACCTTAGACCAAATCATAAATCATAATTTGAAGAGACATATATAAAAATGTACACTTGTCTAATATTCAACTAAATCACAAATTTTATGAGTGAAACAAGTATTTTACACTAGAACCATATCACTTCAAGTTGAATTTCTTCATCATCTAAACAAACAGGGTTTTACATTTTGGAAAAAGCATTTAAGAGTTCAGTAGCTTCTTATTGTCTGCCAAGCAGGCCTTTCTTTGCTTTCTTTTTATGATTTGTCATTCATTGACACAGACTCAGATCTACCAGATCCACCAGTTCCTATGATCTGAGAACAGATAACCACCAGACCTATGGATCTGAGAGCAGATAACCACCAGACCTATGGATCTGAGAGCAGATAACCACCAGACCTATGGATCTGAGAGCAGATAACCACCAGACCTATGGATCTGAGAACAGATAACCACCAGCACTCATGTTGCCACCAGACCTATGGATCTGAGAGCAGATAACCACCAGACCTATGGATCTGAGAACAGATAACCACCAGCACTCATGTTGCCACCAGACCTATGGATCTGAGAACAGATAACCACAAGCACACTTGCTGCCAGATCTACAGATCCTAAAACATAAATCACAAATACTCATGTTGAGAGACCTACAGATCTGAAAACAGAAACCACAAGAACTCACATTCCCAGACTTGCCATCACAGTACTCTGGCACGTCACACTCCGAGTGCCTTGACCTACACATGTGCTCAGAGGACAAAAACTGGAGGGAAAAGAAGCATCATTTTAGAATTGACAGAAATTGTTTCAGGGACGCAGGTAAAGTTGTGCACTTGACTCAAATTTTTTTTTCTGATTAATATTTATTAAAAACAATAGCAGGTTCTATAGTGTAAGCCTGGGAGCATTTTAGCGTTAACTATAATTAAACAACGAGTTTCAAGTATTAAAAAATGCTCAAAGTGAAACTATGAGGGAAAGGAAAAATTTGCTACTCAGTATTTTGTCAAGTAAATAACATGTTGCTTTTTTTTTTCCATTACCTAGAGTTCTAGTCTAACCATGACTGCAAGTTACCAGAGGTGTAAACTGGTCATTAAAAAAAAAATCTTAAAATTCTCACATCCCTCAATGTATGCTGTCTATTGTGTTTTCAGTAAAACTGTTGTCACAAAATATATAAAATGCTACAGAAAAGATAGTATCAAAAAATAAACAAGAGATCTTTACAAATTAACAACCACTTGCCGCTCTGCTAAGTTATCAACAAACATTCTCAGAACCATTATTGTTATAGTCATGCTTTTTTTCTGTTACTCTTTTAAGCACAGGCTAGGACCAGAAATACTGTAATGTAAAAAAAAACCTGAGCATGTCTGTGTTTGTTTGTGTTCCTTACCGAGCAGTTCTTGCAGCATGGCCCTGACCTACACTGAGCCCAGGGCTGCAGCAGACAGGTGCTGGGGTCACAACATGGGTCCTTGAATTTACATTCCTGGCACAGGGAGTGAGAAAAGTGTTAACATAATCTGCAAATAAATACCAACTTCATAAAGTATAAAATAAATGAACAAAGAATGCACCAAGCGGCTCCTAATTTTAGTTGAAGAGAGCGACAAAACATTTGAAACCAAGGAAATGACACTTCAGGTACATTAGCAATATAAATTTTAACAGGTCAATCGCTTGTTTCTAGTTTAGTTTAGTCTAAGGCTCTCGATTCCTTTTTGAACATAGGGCCGCAACAACTCCTCTGCACCGGACTCGATTCTGACTGTTGCAGACACGCCGACCACCATACGGAAGATCACTGGTGAGGACAAGCTATCCTGGCGGATGCCAGTTTTCACATTGATGGGTTTCGTCAATTTGCGGTTGTGGATGACTTGACAAACGGTGTCTTCATAAAGTTTTTAGATTATGGTGACGTCAGTCTCCCCATTAGATCTAGTTCGACGCTGATGAATGCCTTTTGAAAGTCAACAAAAACTGCATACAAGGGGGTCTGAAGCTCTAGTGACTGCTCGACGATGATGCACAACAGATATCCATAAAACTTGGTCCTAAAATCTTTACAATTATTTTATGATTTTGACCCAAAAAAATTGTTTCCCAGAATCAGTGAGATAGAACTAAGAAGGCTATACAAACTGACCTCAGGGGAGCCACAGTCACATTCTTCTCCTCGTTCGATGAGGCTGTTCCCACACACTTGCTTGAATTCCGTCTGCAGGAAAAAGAAGAAAGATCATACAAATTTGATATCTCCATGTCAAACAGCTGCCTCGGATCTTTCACTTTAAACAGTTTTCACTTAAGCATAATCACAAAAAGTTAGATTTTTTAAAATCAGTTATTACTTAACAATGTCTTTGTTAAATCAACATAAAATAATATGTGCACCTGTAAAGACACGAAATCCTTATCTGCATAACACTTAAAAAGTATTTCAAAATTTATCAAAAGGCGACAAACTACCCAATTTTTAGTTTACCTGTCGGGCTGCCCATTCAACACCAAGTAACGAAGCCTGCTTCGTCATGCATCGGTCAAACCAGGCCCTGCTGGCCACAAAATTGACCTGCGCTCTCAGGTATGTCCGAATTAATTAGTCCATGATTTCGCCCACTATAAACTGCAATAATTTACTTAATGTGCAAATAATTTTTAATCAAAAGGCACGTTTTTCTTGGAAAAGGCATGTGTTTTGTGAGTTCTGGTGCAGATACGAGGTAGATTTTTCTATCACAAAATCCAGTCCATTGCTTTCTTTTCTTGTGCCCATTGTGCTTCTTTCTCTCTTTGCAATAGCTCAATGAAGCACTTCTCCACTTTGCTCTCCGTAAAAACACATTCCAAAATTTAAAATTTTCATGAAATCTATAGAGAAAAAATCCGACTTTCAAGATTGCAATGTTTTGGGGTGATACTATTTGGAAAAGTGTGTCTGTGTGTTTCCATGTTTGTTCCATCGCCAGCTCTGCCTCTGTTATCTTGTATGATCGGAAGTGTATGAAACGGGGCTAAGCGGACCTTCCTAAAGTCTTCATTGAGTGTTGTATTTGGATTCTATCTTAAATGCTTGTCTTATTGTCTGATCTTGACAACAATGTAGATTATTTCTTTGGTTAATTCTTTGCATACATTTCCAACAAGATAACTATAGCACTGGTTGCCGATAAAACAATCACCACAATAGTCTATTTTGACTATGTTGTATCTGTCTTGTACTGACCGTAGACCTTGTGTAACTGGTTTTATTTCTGTGCCATATTTTTTGTGACTTATTTTTACCTCAAGAGATTCTTTACAGACTTTCTTTTTTCTTTTCTCTGGGTCCCTTCTACACAGAAAATGATGCAAATTTTTATATAATGGCTCTCTTTAAAGAGAGGCATAGCTTTTTCTTACTATCGTGCATATTATTAATTTTTTTTTTTTAATAAACCGCACAATAGACTCATGTACTCATGTAAGTAAATTTCGTGAATGTGACCAACAAACTTATAACAAAACGGAAAATACGGTTTGAAGTAGAGTCAATTTTTAACAGTTTCTACTGCTCACAGTTATCTGCCCATGCTTGGCCAGTGAGCATGACTGTTAATTGCCATCTGACAGCCTTATTAGTCGATACTTCGATATTAGAGTCCCACGGAGATGCGAGTGGTTGCCTGAGGCAGATTTTAAAAAAAAACTAAAGATTCAGAAATCGGGGTGTATTCGTTGCAGTGTTTAAGCACTGAATGCCTGCCTGGGATACATTTTCACCAAGGTTTCCGTACCATAGAGAAAACTATTTACCTGAGTTTTAGGGGCCCCCCAGAGACAAGAGGCAATGCCAGTGTTGAGGCCACCCTCCAGGTCTGAGTGGCTACATGTTGAGAACATGCGAGAGTGGTAGCCTTGACGACGCCTGCAAAGGTGAATAAAATTGTCAGAACACAAATCTTTGGTTTAACCTAATAGTATTGACAGACTTTTTTTTTTTTTAAATAATAAATATTACATACACTGGCAATAGAAAAATGCATTTTGTCTGTAAACTCATTGAGGCGGGTTAAGGGTATTTCTATTTAATAACAGCCAGAAAATAAACCCAAAAATATATGTCTAAATCGATATTGATGTAGCAGAATACAATTTAGCACAAACCCTTTCAGGTAACATTTAAGGTTATCTATAACAGATGATAAAAGTGGGTGAACGTTTTTATTTTATTTTATGTATCCCTTCGACACAAAAATTTCTATAAACATTTAGAGGGGGGTTTTAAAGAGTTATTGGCAGTACTAATAAGCGAGTGAGTGAATGAGCTTCTTAAGCCTCAACATAAGTAGCAAAGTTAAATTTGGGGCGGCTTCCAAGACAAACATTTTACAATTTTATGTGCTGCCAAAAAAAGACAGTGCAGGGATACCAGAACTCCTGTCTCGGCAGGTCATATAACTGGGTTTCGAACCGCAGATTGGGGTCTAGCGCTCAACCAATTGTGTCCGTTGCCTTTCCACTTCCTGGGTTGAGTGGAAATGGTTTTTAATGTCCATGTCAGCACTGTAAAGGCTATATTGTGGACAGGACCCTAGACTGACGTCTGATATGTGCAGCCACACACGAGACAGGTCAGGATACCATATTTCCGGTCTCAGCTTGTCCCCCTTCCCTGGGCCAGGGTACCACCGAGGGCAAATTTTCCCACCAGATTTTGCTCTTGGACAAAAAACTGCGTTTTAAATTAAGTGACTTTCATTTTTTTTTTAAAGGTACATGAACAAAAAACTTTCTAAAAATTTAGAATAAAAAGATGAAAGGAATGTTTTCTAGAAAATGTAATTTGTTGGGCACAAAAAAATGTAATTGCAACTGGGCTAGCAGGATGGGAAGTCTCAAAGGCATTTTAAATTATACATATTCGTTTTTAATAAACTTAAAAAAAATATAGACTTTTCACCACTAATACAGGAATATGTTGTTTTTTTTTAATCAACTTAAAACCACACAAAAATGAGACGATAAGTGAATGGTGTATCCACATAAGTTCGCATTAGAGCAGATACTTACAACACATCAGTGGACATGATGCACCCGAAAGCATCATTACAGATACAGTTTCCTGGGAAACAGAAATATTGAGATATGAATATTAAATATCTTTGCTCTTCGCTACAGAATGTACTAAAAAATTAACGATTTCCACAAGTCTGTCAAAGAACTGAAAAAAAAAAATTGTTTATGCCTAATTTCATTTGGTTTGTCCTGTATTTAAAAAAAAACCATTTTCCACAAGTATGTCCATTTTTTAGATGATGCAATTTCCAATCTTCTTAAAGGAAAACACTGAATGTAATTATCAACATTTAAGGAGGATTATTAAATTTTTTAATTTTTTAATCGGCTAAAATAGGAAAACTAAAAAGAGGAATCAATTTGCTCTCTAAAGCTGATTTCTTTTCTCTTCCAAATTTAAAATGGTGAGATATGACTCATTGGGAATAGCTGCAAGGGAAATTTTTTACATGTCTTTGAACCATGCAAGATTTGGAGGATAGTTCAAAACTACACATAAATGCTTCAAATTTTCATAATTATTATGTAAATGTAATGTAGTACAGCTGACAATTTTGGTGCAACTGTACTGTAACAACTTTATTTAACATGCACACACACACACACACACAAAAAGAAAACATAGTGAATAGGATCACTGTAATGCACATTAAAAAAAAATCAAAGGTTTGTGGCCTTTACATACAGCTGTTTTGATAAAACAGAAAAATAGCTTTAAAATGACACTTGTCAACTTTTGACAAATCTTGATGAAAAAAAAAGGCATAGCGGGATAACAGCATCAATAATTATGCATAATATACATTAAAATAGATCTAGTCAGAAACGGAAGAAAGCAAGACCACTGTACTCCATATTGTGAATACTCAAGCCAGAATGATGAAAGAACAAAAAAAAACAAGCATACAAATTGTAATAAAACTGAAAAATAAACACACACAAATTACCAGTCTTCTAATTACAAATGCAAGAACCGCAAAGAAAAGGATATTATAAAAGCAAAACACACTAAAAGCTAATCCAATTTTGCACAACCAGCATTTTGTTTTACTCAAACGGCCAAAGCCCTACCAAGAAGTAGTGTATCTGGAGTCACTTCAGAGCTGGATTTTACTTCACATAGTTTCGTGATGTCCTTGTTTATTCAAGTTAATCAAGTAAATTACTATAACATCACAGCAAAGCAGCAAACAAGTATTTTAGTGTCTGGTCTTTAAAAACAACTGCCTCTTTCAAAATGCATACTAAACAGAGCACTGAACCAAAAGAAAACACAACAAATAAAAAATCGTTAAATTAACGGCTTTATACAAAAGATAGTAAGGGGGAAATAATTCAGACACAGCATAAAATTCCAAACTTTTCATGCATTCTTCTAATGAAAATTTAAATTGAATGAACTTCAAAGTTTGAAGTAATGCCACTAAAGAAATACAAAAAGAAGAAGAAAAGCTTAACTGTTGAGCTCAGTGGTATGATTTGACAGGTAAGTGTGTGAAGCAGCAGTCAGAAGTTTTTGGACTAGATCTACATGGATATATCCATGACAGGCCGACGCTTACTAGGGGAATGTACAATTCAAACATTCAGAATGGGTTTGGACTTGATTACCCAATCCCTAGCCTCAAGAGATTACTATGATCACCACCTACTTGATCAGCTATATGAGCTATTCCCTACAGAAATGTTTCTTTTATTGCTCCAAAGCGTGGATAGTGAAACTTAAAACAGAAAGACATGAACACAACATCAATGGGATGAAAACAAGGGGTGAACGATGCTTAAAACAAAACAATAGAATTAATATTATACCTTCATGGTATTTTTTTCTCCACTTTTCTGCATGCATGGAAGATTTCAATAATTGAGTACAAATTGTTATAATTAGAAATTGATATTTCACAAAGAGATGTGCCACTAAGAAGGAAGACATGATCCCGATTCAAAAACCAGAAGTATTGAGAATTTGAAGGTGATAATTTGCAGTAAGCTGACTTTTTTCAGTGAAAGTGTATTTTTATTATCATTTAAAAGATTTACATTTATTAGACATTTTGCATGACTTTCTGCACACGGTAACTCAAGTTTGTCTCCACATCCGATGCTTGCCTAACCCAACAAGTGTAACCGTGTGGTAACCCCTTTAGGGACGTCAGATCAAAGGCAAACTATATGCTACACTGCTAAACCACTACGTGTAAGAGATACTGATTGATAAACAACCAAGAGCCTAAGGAAAGCATTATGACTTCAAACTTGGTTTAATGTTTTCTGAAATTTCATTCTCAATACAATGCTTTTATGTTATAGCAAATTAGATCTAAAAACAAATATCATGTTAAAATTGGACATCATTCAGAAACTTATCAGTAACATACAATATTAAAGTGGGTTAGAATAGGATGCAATAAAAAAAATTTAGTACCCTCACCCTAGTGTAATAGAATATCATGTTATGATCAGTTAAAATGTGATAGTAGAAATCAACGCAGAATGCATTTGATGTCTGTTAATCATTTTTTTAATAGGGGGGGAGAGAGAGGGAGAGAGAGAGAGAGAGAGAGAGAGAGAGAGAGAGAGAGAGAGAGAGAGAGAGAGTGTGTGAAAGGGAGAGCAAGAGAAAAACAGAAAGATAGACAGACACAGAACTTGAAGAAAATGCAGAGACATCAGAATCAGACAACAGAATAATGCTTTGTGAAAATAAATAAATGAATGAAAAATCTCCTATATATACAGGACAAATTATAAAGAGAGACTCTTTAAATTATTATGAAAAGCCGCAAGCAATTGATTATTCAAAAATTACATGAGACATTTCAACTTTTAGTCACTATTTTATACCTAGACATTAAGATTTTTCAAATTTGAAACTATACATACCATCTTCATCATGCTGTATCCCAAGAATATGTCCAGTCATATGAGATAAAATTGTTGCAGTTTGCTGCGGTTCAAAAACTTTTCCACTCTGGAAATATAATAAAATAAGACATCATTATGTTGGACTCATCTTGATCATTGGTTTAAAAACAACAGGAAAGAAAACTAAGCATGATAGACAAACAGTATCACCAAACAACCTTAAAAGGCTAACTTGATTTTTGTTGTTGATGTAAAACACTAGTAGAACATTTTTCTCATTAAAAATAGAAAAGCTGGAATAGAAAATTCAGCCAATATTATTCAATCAAAAACAGTCAGGCTTAACAAGGCACAGCTTTTAGATGTAGAGATTGCTTGCAGAAAGTATATCTTTTTTTCAATATATACACATGACCTCCAAATTTCTTTAAGTTAGGCATTCGTTAACCAAAGCTATAGAAACATTTGTCGACAAACTGCCATCACTGCCCACTCACTTTAATGACGGCAACTGCTCTGTCAGAGCAAATAGAATCCGGTATGGCCACACCAACCTTCTTGTGATCAAGATCTTTACCGCTAGAGAGACACAGAAAGAAAAAAAAAAGAAAAAAAGGAATTATGGTAGCACTCTAACAAATAGATACAGGTAGATGATAATTGTTAAAAATTTAATAAAAGGACTGGGACACATTTATAGTATAATTAGAACTACTAATATAAGTATGGATCTTAGTTGATGTTTTTTTTTCATCATTTTAAACTTTTTAAAGCTATTTGCAAAAAAGAAAATAGCTTAGCCAGGCACTTTCATTGTCCTTTCTGGTGACATGTAACTAGAAAATAAACAACAAGAGGACATGTTTCCACAAGGAAAGGCCTCAAAATGGAACTTACGTGATAAAAAAGGCAGCATCAAAGTCATCCGTAGACATCTGCTTGTTTCTGTAGTGCAGGAAGCTGGACAGCAGCGCTCGGTGCTGCAACTCCACGGGGAACCGATTCTCTTCACTCCAGAGCTCAAGGTAGGTCAGGGCCACTTTAAAGTTAAGCTCCCGGTAATACTGAGAATTGGGGGAATATCTTGTTAAAAATACATCAGGTATTTTGATTCTGTAATAAGGACTACACATGTATAAACAATAAGACAAGTTAAGAAAAAAAATGAATCTAAATTTAACAACTTTTTGTCCATGAAACATCAGGTGCAACAAGGGCATACAAAAGAACTCTATTTTAGGTACAAAGCTTTAGAGAATTATTTGGAACAAAATGAGACAAGGCAGATGATCAAATTCAAAGCTTACCAGGTCCATTATGTTGGCTATGTCCACAGCATACTCCACTGCATCCTGGTGGCTTAGCTTTACACCCATAAACTGATAAAACAGGGGAAAAATTCATCAAAATGAGCAGTAAATACAATAATTATCTAACTTGCTAAACAGAAAATGTTTACTTCTGAAGTCATATCTGACGCATCCCTTTAAAAAAAATGTATGAGCTTTCCAGTGTTAACTTGACATAAAATAAAAGAGAATCTCCTAACCGTTGTTCGAAACTAATAGAGTGCCTTGACAACCAATGTCTATTTTATCATTCATGGCCATATTAAAAACCCTTATTAATCAGGTACATTTTTAGATGCTGACAAAGTTGGCTTATATCTGAATTGAATAATAAGAATGGTAAATTTCCATTGGTGGAACATTTTTCTTGATACTTATACAATTCAATATAGATCAGTGATCATAATGCAGAGAGGTTGAAAAGGAGGTGTACCCCCCCCCCTTCACCTCCAAAGAAAGAGAGAGGGGGGGGGGGGGGGGGAGACAAGGAAGAGTTCACCTTGTAGTAGCATTATAAATTTTTAAGTTCTCTTGAGCCATTGAAATGTTTGACTGCTTGTGGGTAAAAGCTCTTAACGAAGCGGCCACACCCCTTAAAGGCTCGCATTCTTCGCCCATGGGGCAGAAGATCAAAGTAACGGCTAGCAGGGTGGGAATTATCATCACGTATTTTAGATATTTTCCTTTCCATACGAGACATGTAAATAGTTTCAAGTGTAGGAAGGTCTACACCCGTCAGCCTTTCACTGTTACGTATAACTGAGTTTATTTTTTCAATCTCAGCTATTGGGGCATGACAAACAGAAGGATGGAAAGGTATCACCAAGAGTACGAGAGACTACATGTTATTTTGCACTAGTAGCCTTTACTAAACAGATCCACTAACACACAAGAATCTAGGCCTACGTGTATTTTTATGAATACCTAAGGGTTGATCTCCCAAGCCTTGCAAACCATTAATGCCTACACGGATTATTACTTAGAAAGTAGACCTAAAAGGGAAAATTGAAAGGTCAGTGATCTACGTCCAGAAATACAGTCTATATCTAGAATATTACAGATTTGATGCCCACTAAATTTTTGGCTTTAAAGGGACATTTTCCCACAACCCGCTATCAGTCGGTTGTGGATGAAAATTATTGTCTTTCGTTCATCAAAAATTCAAGCTCATTGGGCTCAACATTTATATAATTTGGTCTTCAAACTCACAAATGTCAAAAACATTTTATTGAGTTAATCATGCAATTTATTTGCCTTGGATGAGTAGGAAAGGCATATCAGATTGTTTGGAGGTATCTTGAACGTGTGGCAAATCAGGTATTTCCGTATAATCTAGCTGTGATCTATGCGTTTAGATACATGTATTCGCACTATCGCATTGTTGTAACAACATGGGCCCGAACAGTTGACACGGTAGACCTATTATACCGCTCAAAGGTAAAATTCTGTAATTTGTGTTGTGATACAGATACAAATGTTATCGCCTATGGGACTGATCGGGTAAAACTATATTATCAACACCCTTCAAAGAAAACCTCCGCGATTTGAGTTGTGTCCCAATAACGCATTTATTTGGCTTACAGGACGGGTCGGATGACAAAGTGTTTTCAATTCGATACCGTTCAAATGCAAAAATACGCTATTTACGGACTTAGAAGAAAATGAGGAATAAGGAGGAAAGCGCGGAAAAAGTAGCAGCAAGGTCAAAAATGGGGATCCACAGAAAGTTATGATCACTGATAGATGGTGAATACATTTCATAGTTCTATTCTTGATAGAGGCGCATACCAGCAACTTGTCCAACACTATTCCTATCCTCAGTAACTTCTGATTGGAGTTCACTGTGTCATACATTTCCTGAAAGAAAGGAGAAGAACATCATTAAGGCGATACATTTTACCATGGCGGCAGTAAAAAAAAAATTTTATATTGCAAAACAATTATTTGAAAAATTGAATGAAACTGCGACTAAAAAAGTCAACATTAACTGAATTAAGAGAAGAAAAAATTCACTTTTCAAATCAAATGCAACACAAGCAAGCCATTAATCACTGGTAAAAAGAACAAGCTGCATCTGTCTCACCCTTTGAGCTTTGCTGAACTTTGTCTTGCGTGTGAGCTCTCCCTGGTACAGCTCCTGGAATGGAGACCACAAGCCTTGGCTGTTTCCTGAAACATCATTATAACCAATATAACGTCAGCTCAGATATGCGCTGTCTTATCTCCAGCAAAAAAAAAGAATGAGATAGAACAAAGTGGTTCTGCAATGACAATAAGGCAACGGGACAAGATCTATCTTAAAAGGGAATGAATCAATTTAACAATAGATTCAGATTTTTTTAATTCACTTTTTCCCCCCTCTTCATGAGTTTAAAAGCACTTTGACAAAATTAATCTGAAAACTAAATGAGTCACCCATATCATGATATCTTTCTTTTCTTTCATTTTAACACTTACCACATTGCTCATCCGGCGAGGTGCTAGCCTTGAAAATCACATGCTTATGGTGGGAATCCTGTGGATATGCAAGGTCACTTTGAAAACACAAGGAAACCAAAGTGCAGACCATTAACTTCACTGCCGTAAATTATAATACAGACTTATGATTATATGAGTCTATATTTCATCCACTAGGTGTTGCTGCCACACAAACTTGATTATAAATGATATAATAATGAAAATATATGTAAGAAGTTTGTACCCTCAGAACAAATGGCTAAAAAATTTTCTTTAAAAATATTCATATATGAATTCCACTGTCCTAAGTTTTGATTTGCTTTGTTTTGTTTCTTTTAATCAATATCATTCCACTATCGAATATGCCATTTATTAACCCGCATGTGAGCTCTAAACAAACTGCCTTAACTATTTTGCACGCGCACACATATCCCAATGACAGATCGTTTACTTCATCCAAATCGAAAAAGACATTTTTTTAAGGTTAACTGGTTGTAATTTGTTTTGGGATTTTGAAACTCTAAAAAAATTATGAACAAGAATCTGTTTGATATCCTAAAGTTATGATTTGTTTTGTAATAAAGTTTTTTTTCTGCCCTCTATTTAGGCTCAAATTCAACATAGGGATTTTGAGCCATATTTTCAGATGGTTTACGTAGAGGATATTTATCCTCGAGCCGAGCTAAATATAATTTTCCGACAATATTGTCAGCAAGGAACTTAATTTGTTGACTAATGTCGGCAGTCTGAGGATTGACTTCGGCACTTGAACTGTTAGCTACATGTTACGTCGACAATTTAACCTCATTCGCGTTATGGTCGTAACAATTCTGACAATAATCAGTAGGCCAAAAATGAAAAGCAAGATATTATGATGGTAATGGAAAAAGCACCATAACAAATTGTTTCACCATAGAAGACATCCCGTTATAGATATGATGCGCGGCAGATTGACCTGAATTCAATAAGAAAGGGTCAAAATGAAACACGGATAGTAAGGTTACACCATCAGACAGCCTGGTTGAGACGATTTGCAGTCAGAGGCAGGTTACGAGGTTAAGGAACATGAGTGTTATTTCATATTTCCACTCACAAGTTAGTCGTACCAGCTAGCACAATTTCTAGTTATTTTGACTATTTTGAAGCTGGATTATTAGTTTCTGTTGTCAAGGAAAGCAGAAAGAACAGATTTGATGAGAAATGACCAGCATAAACCGCTGAGATAAGTTAGGACAGATTTTGGGACAACTTTTTCACAATATTTTATATTTCCATGCAGGCTACTTTCAATTTTCTCAAAAGTCACACCTTTTCACCAAAAATCGAGTTCCTCCGAGACTTATTGATTTACAAATGTGTATGATGTTAGTGCTGGACGTAATAAACAAAACAATAAAGGCTTTTAATAAATTTGTTTGTTTAGTTGTTGAGAAATCGATTTATCGCTATATAGTAAAGTAAAAATTGCATGTTACATATCTATTTCAAATACCCAAAAATTTCTCTATAATATTGTATAGATACAGTGCCTGCACATATCTGACAAGTTTCAAGTCATTTGGTAGAGAACTGTAGGACAAGAATGATGGCCTCGCCATGGCAACCATGTGATATGATTCTAAAAAGCACACTGTTTCCCAACATTTGCGAAAGTGCTGATTTCAATTGTTGCAGTTAAAACTAGCTAAAATGCATAGCAAAGAAAATTACTCTCAGGACATGCCCCTCCTGTTAATCTTAATGCAATCAATTTACTTACCCCTTCCTCTTTAATGAGTGGTTGGATAACATAGGTCTCATTGTGCATCTGTATGACACCCCTGGAAAAAACAAAACAAAGCTCAAATAACACAACACTGACAGAATAGCAGAAAATCAAAACTAATTTGAAAGTCAATCAGAATACATGAGATTGAAAAAAAAAGTCAAAGATTTATAACCAAGTGAGACGCAGAAATTTAAGAAGTTGGAGAGACTACATAGTTCAACAGTATGAAATGGAGCAGAGCTGCAAAAATTAGCAATGAATGGCATTTTGAAAGGAGTACTGCATACTGCAGTGGGTTGATGTCATCGGATTTGTGATTTCAGCCAAAAAACTTTTAAAGTTAGATCTAGGGCACAACTATCTGTATTTACGGTTTAAAGAACTCCGATATGGCATGATCAAATTTTATGAAACTTGATCAAATTAAGGTTGAGCATAATATATAAGAAAGTGAATCTTCAAGAAAAAGAGTAACGACCATTAAGAAATTTGAGTAATATATCTTTATAAAATACTCCTGTATTTTTTTTTTGAGGGGGGAGGGGGTTAAAAGAATATCTACAGTTCTCATACTTCAGAACCTTTAATAGGTTAAATATTATACCTACCTGATTCCATTACATGTGCTGACAGCAACTCTCGACCATTCATCTCTCCTGACTTCTCCGTGATAGTAACAGTGTTCAATGGTCTAAGTGTGGGAAAAATCAAGCAGCCTATATTTTTTACACACACCAAAGGCAATACAATAGGAACACTTTTAATTTTTTAACTCTTTTAAAGACACATGCTATATAATGTTAAGCAGTTGGGTTTTTTTTTGGAGGGGATGGGTGGGGGTGGGTGGCACGATGTTCAACGACTGAACCTGAAGAAAAGTCCAATTTGAAATATGCCCTATTTTTTATAACATTAATTTTAAAAATGTGTCATTAAGTTACCACAAAAAGTCCAGTACTATCACCTAACTCCATGGCATACCTTTGTAAGGACCTGCTGTGGCGTCCCTTGGAAGTTTTCAAAGTGCTTCACAACAATACCAGAGGACAAAAGTTCACTGGTTTAAAGAGCAAAACAGAAGAGAAACTCATCAAGTAATTTTGAATGCAACGGAAGTATGAACAAAAATGCTTACCTCATGGCACTGAGGCTAGCTTGAAAGTATAATAAGGCACCAAATAAGCCATCCAAGAAGCACTAAAAAAACTCACAGGTCATTTAAGTTACTTCTCTGAACACTAAAAGTTTGAAACTAACAAAGTTAAAGGATACAATTTTTATAAGCAATATTTACTCAGCAATTTAAGCCTGGTAGTAGTAATACACAATATTGAAAGCAAGCTTTCAGCTTTTTTCCAAGTGATAAAAAAAAATTAATTACATTCCTAAATTTGTGAATTTTTGTTTGGGGGGGTTCATTAACATAAAAATTTGTAGAGAAGAAGTTATCATTTCCACTAGTTATGAAATACCAAAACAAAACAAACAACAACAACAAAATATTGTTCTTTGAGCAGCATATCTCTTTTTACTTACAATAGAAAAATGACAGTGTTACTATTATATTTACTGTCACCACAAAAAAAGAAGAATAAAGAGAAATGCAATAAGATTATCTTACTCATTTCTGGTAAGCTTGATTTTGTGCTTCTTGCCTTCCAATACAATTTGCAGTGTTACATGGTGCAAATGCTCGTGAGTACCCTGAGGATGTTAAAATATCCATGGAACAGTTACAACACCAAAGGTTAGGAAAATTGAAAACACATGATTAGAAATACATAAATGTTTAAAAAATTATAGTCACTCAAATTCTAAACAAGAAAAATAGCTTTTTTTTTGCCCTTAATGAAACTGAAAGTTGCAATCAGTTGTGTTTATTATCTATACGGAGGGTATACATACCATATATTTAATAAAAATTTGCAAGCAGCAATTCACTGTTAAAACATTTAACATTGTACGTTTTATTTTTTGGTTTTAAAACTGCAAAAATCCAGGCTTTGGACTGGACAAAAGATATTTTACACTGTTGTCAGATTTAATTTTATCAATTGAAACCAATATCTCCAAGGTTGTCAATTGAAAGAAAAGCTGAAAAAAAATTGAAAAAACAAAAACAAAAAACAAGAAAAAAACCCACTATTTATTATGAAATATATATGTTAAAATGCTTTGATGGTTTACATACAAGATGCCTGATCTTGTGCTGTCTGGTGGACAGGTCCACCCGCCGGCGATTCTCCAAGCGCAATGGCTCGACGATGATGCCAGGCTGCCCAATCTGATCCAAGACTTTCACATTGTAGTCATCGACAGTTGAGGACTCAGGGTCGCGGCTAGGGTTGACATGGATCTCTTGGGGCTCTGGTCCCTCCTGGTTGACTCCTAATTGGATTAATTCATGATGCATGATACATTAATTGTCACACAAAAATTGTGATTTTAGGAAACAAATGTTAACTAAGTCTGATAATGGCTGCCATATTCCACACTAAATTTTTAAAAGATATGAAGATAACTACGCAGTCGCTTACGGGTAGCCAAGTTATAAGTACAAATTTTAAAAGTTAGCTGGGACCGCACAGTCACAGACATCTTAAGAACTTAAAATAACTTGGTGACTTTCAACACTGTCCTTTTGACCAGAGGCTATTCATAAATTGAAACTTACTGGTGAGTATTGATTATTGAATGAACATTCTTAATGTCTTTTAAACAGCTAACTAATATCCCAGTACAATAAGGAGTATCAAAATTCAGAATAATCTGTTTTTATCTTTACAAGTACATTTGTAAAAGAAATAATGAAATGAATGCTGTTGCCATGTTCACAAAACATTTATAAAGCCTGGTTGAATCTCATTTCCATTGACTGATTCTAAAGAACTCAATATTCAGTGCCATCAAAGTAGATCATTTTTCTGTTGCCTGATTTCATATACCTGACAAACCAGACCTAGACTGTTCTTAACTATTACAATGAAACTTTTCATTGAAAATAGCCATAATATTAAACATGTTATTAATGTCAGTAATATTATAAAGTTATAAATATAGTGCACAATTAAATCAGAGCCAAACTATAGTCTATCTTGATATTATTAATAATTAAAAAGAAATTGGTCTAGAATTAAAACAAATCTTGATCAATTTCAAAATACTGTCTGCAAATTTCAATTACAAAACTTTGCAATTTAATTTTAAGTGGCTATAGATCTAGATGTTCTGTCTATACATCCTATTGTCTAACTTGTGGGTTTTTTGTCCAGATTCTGCTATACTTACTACATGTAGTGTTTTTGGCCAAATTTTGCTATCAGCAGAATGTTTTTACATACATTTGTGATGTCTAATTTTAATTTTGGTGTAAACATAGTCAAGATAAAAAAAAAATTTTTTTAAACAAAAAAAAACAAGGGACATAAGCCACAAACTTTGAATTATAAATTGGGTGATATCCCTAAAAACAAATCTGAAATAAATTTAGCCAAGAAAGTAGGGGTCTTTATAATAAAGGATACATATATATTCATTTTGTTGTTACAAGTTATTTTTTTGCGAGTCTGCACCACTGCAAACAATTTAGCATCGCCTAAATTTTTCTGCCGAGCAGTTACTCAGCCAACTCTGTCTATGATTACATGCGCACTGACAGCGACGAGTGATACAACAATGTTTACTTGGCTTCACACATTCAGTGTCAGAGACTGCATTTGGCTAGGCCCAGATGGCTCGCACTGATCAGCATGTAACTGGCTGTAAGCCTATTGCTAGCGCTGATTATGTAGCGAGAGAGGGGTGATGGTAGGCCATGGTAGAGATAGATTTGTTGACTCATGACTGGCAGGGGTACTGCATTGCACAAGGGAAAAGTATGTCAAAATATGCTGATTTCTTCGAGAAACTGTACTAGCCAACGGGATGAAGTTAGTAATTTCCTTTCAGTTTAGCAACAGTAACGCAGGCCGTATATTTCAGTTGATCGCAGGTTTCATTGTTCATATAAAAAAAGAAGGAAAACAGCAATTATTTCTATTTCTTTTCGGTTTAAGTGTGTTCTACTGTATATATAATGATGCACTATATTTCAATGTTTTTGTTCAAACCAAATTCTTTGGTCTGACCGTGAAATATATAGCTTTAAGCTTTCTCCTGATTTAACATTCCTTAGGTTTTTAAAAATTATCAACTATATTAAGTGGAGTAATCGTGATATGCAATTTTTATGTCCATAAGACAGAAACATGATGTTGCAGAACCATACAACTTTCCACAGAAAGAGCGACAATCTCAAGATGGTCATGCAATCTATGGAGCATTATAAATCGAAAATGAATCAAGCTGCACGATCTTAAGATTGTGCAAACCAAGCAAAATATGTCCCATCTGCCGATCACTTAGAAACACGCTCAAAACCAAATAACCTTTCAAAGTTCACAAATCACAGATAAAACTGCGCAGAATTTATTTTCATTAATATTTTAAATTTAAAACAATCATGAGGCAGCAAGTGCTATGAAAATCAAATCGCAATGGTTCGTCCATCTAGAGATAGTCGCCCTTTCTGCAGACTATCATTAGGTTCTACGCCATCTTCTACAACTTACAAGACATGTATACTGCAGTATTGGCAATACTAGCTTCCGGAGCGGACTTAACCAAATTGTTGGTGCTGCAGTAACTTGTGTTCCCAAAGTTGGTAATTAGAATCTCTGGTAACCGTACTAGTGGTAATCTAAAATCTAAATTCTAGTTAGACTAAAGTAATAATTATAATCCAGAAGTCTAGGCCTATAGACATAATGATAATCTAGATCTAGATTGATGCCAGATAGTCTAGATTCTAGATCTAGATTGATGCTAGCATCATAATATCTAGATTCTAGATGTTTTAAGGAAATTTATCTTGACAGAGTTAAAATCTCCAATCTCGATCGAGACTGGATCTATTGAAATCTTAAGTCGTCTAGCTAGGGCCTACCTTCGGTTTTCTGAAGAGCTGTTGCCACTGTTGTTTCAAGAACCAGCAGTCCATAAAACAGTAGAGTCTGAAACGGAATCCCCATTGATAAATCATTCGTAGAAAGGAACAGTCAAAACCCCCAACGTCAGACCAAGCATTTGGTGTTACGGCTATTTCTCCTCTATATAAATTTAAAGATAAAATGGATCATATCCTTTTTCAAACTAATAAACGAAGTTATGATTCACATCATGTATCGATTCTCTTCATGGATAAAATTATAGGGCTAGAGCAGTGAAAGAAAACAAAAGGCTATGTTGATTGTACCGGAAATGGCTGATACTTTTAGTCTTCAGAAGTAAAAGTCTTCTAAACGAAGATGGTTTGGCTGCTAATGGGAAGGGGGAGGTAAAAACATAATTTAAAGGATGTCTTACACCTATCGCAGACTTAATATTTTTGCTCCTTTCCAATATTTTATACGACTGTTATGAAGATGTGTACTAGTCAGTTAGTGATATACACAGATGTCTATTTCGTGTCGATTTCAACATTATTAATATAGACGATTTTGTTTTAAATTTCGGTGTCCAATATGGCCTTATGCACAAAAACAGTGGGCCTTCCAAACATAAAGAAGAGAGTACGTGAGTCAGTGAGCGAGTGAGTTGATTTTAAAATGAACGTCAATCATCAAAAGTATTGGCGCATTGCTATGTAGTAGACGGGTCCAAGACCAGGACTCATGTCGCAGATACCTTTTGTTTGATCGGGGTTTTCAAACGAAGGGTCTATGGATCGCGAGATAACGCTCTACATAAAAGAATTAGCGGATGTTGGTTATTTTATTACTTACATTTTATTCATAGGCCGCGTCACTTTGCACCAACTGTGGTTGGTGAGAAAGGACCCGTGTCACTTTGCACCAACTCAAACTAAATGATGGGATGGCATCATTTCAATGTAAATGTATGCCTGTATAGTACCATTTTCGCGTCAAATTTTGAATTATATGTCTCGTAAAGGAACTGTACCAAAACTATCTGACAGCCTCCAGGCATTGTGTTATTTAAGGATATTGAGACCTGATTCCATCATAACTCCAATCACCATCTCAATACTCAAGTAATATATCATTATCAATTGCTACTCAGACCTTACTTCGCTAACTTTATTTAAAATGGTTTATTGTTTAGAACCTGGTATAATTGTATTGTACATTAGTTTATTTCAGCAGCAAAATGAAACATTCTGCAATTTATGGTCATGTTTATTAAATTAATGGGGCTATCTTAGACATAACATAGTCACATCATGCAAACACCCGGCCTAACTTGTTTTTCTGGCTCTGACATCAACAAGTCTGTGACCAATTTAAATATATTAAGGTACTGTTACAGTGGAGCAGCCAGTTAGGCGCTTGACATCTGGACGCGCTGACTTTTTAAGGCCAATGCAAGCAACACACTGACAATTGAAGGGCAGAGAATTTCGACACCATCACTAGTATTCATTGAAACGAATAACACAATAACAATTAACATGTACTCAGCATAAGTAATCTTAACTATATAATAACTTTTTTTTCACAATCTGTTTTGAGTGCAATTGAGTTTGACAAAGTTACCAAGTTATCCCCAACTTGAATTCCTTTCAGACTGTTAAACCTTTAGGGAATTATTTATTAACTCTTGTGCAATGTAAGGTGACATGAAAGAAAAACAAATCAAGATCCAATTGTCATGAGCTCAAGCATTTTATTGCAAATCAGTTATAATGCAAAGCAAATTAATTAGAACGAACGACAACCAATAGAAATATCATAACTAATACAACAAAGTTAAATAAAAAAAAGTATGTATCTTGCAAAATTTGCTTTAACCGTAATTATTTTCAAAATCACCCAATGTTCTTGCAAGAAAGCCCATGTTGATTTTTATTAGGTGAACTTTTCTCTTCAGCCTTTTTTTTTTTCATGGTAGCAATCGTTTCGATCTGTCAAAGGTAATCCATGCCTCCATTTTTATTGTGTCAGGTAGACCTCGACTGAAGACTAGATTGGACTTTTATTCTAAACTCTGTAGCGTAGTGTACAGATAAATGGCTTCGAAAGTGAAACAAAATAATTTGGTGGACTGTATGTAGGCCTAGCAAAGGCTCCTGGGTAAACTGTGGTTGGTGAGGGTTGGTGAGAAGTGACACCGCGTTATTCCTAAAGTTTTAAAGTGAGCATATTAATTATAATATATCTTATTCCTACACGTGTGCTTCCAGGGTGTGGATATCGACTATCTATAGGCGATTACAATGTAATACTTACATTATAATACATTTATGCCCACAGATGCGTTTCCAGGACCATCCCTGTCTACGAGAAATATTGTTTTTCGTTTCCATACCTGTCTTTCTGTTATTAAGCTTTTTTTTCATGTGCATGGAGTCCCTAGGAGGAGAGTTGGTGGGGGTTTTTTTTTGGTTTTTTTTTTTTTACTGTTTTGTGGTTGTTGTTTTGTTTTTTGTTATTGTTGTTGTTGTTGGTGTTGTTGTTTTTTCTTCTTCCCCATTTACCTCCCATTAGTTTACCACATGTGGTCCTTTAAGACGACCGACCCCAATACTGCTGTCTGACAACTTTCCTGTGTGCGACACAATGAGTGGAGTTACCAAGATTTCACGTGGTACTCAACCCCCGATGAAACTCCATAAAATAAGAAAGCTTATGAGAATAAAACAAAAGCTTCATGAAAGTTTGGTTAACTAGACATGTATTTTAAAAATCAACTCTGTACGAATTCAAGTCAACTAGTTGTCATGTCCATGATGTCTATATTATTGTGATTCATACGGGCTTTAAGAAATGAAAACCTAATCGCAAAATAAAAACAGCTACACGAAAAAATCATAGAGCAAGGGTAAAAAGGCAAAACAAAACAAACAAGACTCCATTAACATTTTAACTATGAGAGGTAGAATAATTATTATTAATTTATTGTCTTGGTCCTGATAATTATATACGGTAGCTTCCCTTGGTACTCTGATACACACAACATTTGTTTCTTGAAATGAAAACAACCACAAGTACTATGAGAAAAGGTGAAAGAAATTAAAATAGCATAACTAGAATTTCCACACCGTTTTACGTCAATAAATTGCGGGCTCTGTTGCTTGGTGAGCTAAAAAAGCAACAACACTAAGCTTAAAACAGAGTTTATTTCTTCCAAAGAAGGCGGCTAAATCTTTCTGAAATCACACTTTTAATGGGGCGCGAGAATAGAAAGCATAAGCAAACAAGCGTTAAAGTGGGTGGAGAGTGAGGCATTTTAACAGTGTTGGAGAGCTGTTCAGAACAATCTTAAGGAACGTTATCGTTATTTGTTTGCTGCTGTTGTTGTTGTTGTTGTTGTTGTTGTTGTGTTGTTGTTGTTGTTGTTGTTGTTGTTTTGTAGTTAGTTTTGTTTATTTTTTTAAAACAGAAAATTGACCAACTAAGCCAATCAGACCTATTTCAATCCTTTACGAATCCTATAAAAGTAGTCGAAAATTTACAAATCAATAGTGTGAAAGAGCGATAACAATGATCGATATACCCCGCCAATGTGTTTGAATCAAATGTAAACTAAAGAAACATGTAATATAATCCAACTGGCAAAAGAAATGGAGACAGAATAAGAGAGAGAGAGAGGGGGAGGCAGAAAGAGGGGGAACAGAGTGACAGAGACACAGGCATAGAGAGAAAGAGAAAGAATAAGGAAGACATAATTTATTTTATATTATATATACAGAGAGAGAGAGAGAGAAAGAGAGAGAGAGAGAGAGAGAGAGAGAGAGAGAGAGAAAGAGAGATAGAGAACAGAGGAGAGAGAGAGGGAGAGAGAGAGAAAGAGAGAGAGAGAGAGAGAGAGGAGATAGAGAGAGCGGAGTGATTAAAAAGAAAAGAAACAACAAACCCCTTATCAACCGAAGACATTCACAGTTTGAACAGTAAAGTATACTAATATGAACGGGATTTCATGTAAAACAAAGATTAAAAGTACTATAAATGAAGGGGGCATGGGGGTGGGGGGGAGAGAGGAGAGAGAGAGAGAGAGAGAGAGAGAAAGAAAGAGAGAGAGAGAGAAAGAGAGATAGAGAGAGATGATTAAAACAGAATGAGACGGACAGATACAGAGACAGGGGGACAGTGACAAAGACAGAAGCGGAGAGATTGGGAAAGTAAAGACTCTCTTTTCAATCAGAATTGCAGGCTTCAGCGGGAGGTGGAAAAAGCAAAAACAGTGACCATGGAACTTGTTCGCAGCGCCAAAGCTATTGCTTCTGAAATTACTGGAGACGGTAATGAAGCATGGTGAGCCACCCTGCCCAAATTGCTCTGAGGAAACCAATAAGATAAAGCGTCTCTTTATGAAGAGTTAACTTTCGAAAACCCAAGTTGAACTCTTCGAAGCGGCATTTTGATTGCCTGGCGATAGAGAACAGGAGAAAATTAGAAATTTTGGAATTATAAGTAACAGCAATGTTTGTGGTGAGCTTCAAATGTTATTGATTTCTCAGCTTTAATTTTACCAGATTAAACAAAAATTAATCACATGAAAGAAAATAAAATGAATAAATAAAACAGCAATAACTTGCCAATGATTAGATGAGATTGACTTCTCCCTTCTCTCTCTCTCTCTCTCTCTCTCTCTCTCTCTCTCTCTCTCTCTCTCTCTCTCTCTCTCTCTCTGTGTCTCTGTCTCTCTCTCTCTCCTATTTCTCTTTTTCACGCTTGAAAATTGAATTTTGTTGTTTTTACAACAATTATTACATTAAAGTAGCAAATTAATTAGCTGATAGACAAAACAGGAACGTGGTTGAAGATGTAATGCACGTTTTTATAAGAAACTCTTTATCTAACTATATTAAAAAAATTAATACAGGACACTCACTTTGTGATGATGCTACGAAAATTTATACAGAGTTGTACCTTATTTCACCCACATGAAGTATCTAAAACACGGGTTAACGTCTCTTTCTATTAACGTACTATCATAATTAATTTGGGTTAATCTAGATTTAGATGTCACACTTCATCCCGGAGTGTCGTGGCCTCAACTCTTCCCGGCCTCTCTCGTTGCTTTGTTGTTGTTGTAAAAATAAAGTCAACGAGGCTGACAGTTATTAGCTATCAGAGATCTCTCAAACTTCTATACCTAACATAAAATAAGCACTGAACTTTCCTAGCGAAATATATCAGGTCTTTTGGACCTTTCATTGGCAGAACAGTCTGGAGGGAAATCACAAGAGCAAGACAAGTTATAAAGATCAATAGAAATATTAGATCTTAATTCATCTGAATTAAAAAAAAACCAGCACATGATTTATTCTAACACACCTCGTTATTGGATATCTTACAGAAGCTCGTGTTTCTTTTTAATTCAATGGAAATTCCCCATCGCACACTTCCCAAACCTGTTTAGAGCCAGATGTTCTGCAATTGGGGCAGATTAACATTTCCAACGTGGGAGAACAGCCTCTGTATGACTGTGTGTGTGAGTGTGTGTGTGTGTATACATGTGTGTGTGTATGTGTGTATGTATATATACATGTGTGTGAACTCTACTGGTTCTCAAGTTATGGAAATTCAAATCTGATATTCACATTAAAACGAAACTGCATCTTGCTGCCAATCTATACTCTTCTAGCTGTTCTCTTGCCTAAAAAAAAACAACAAATGCCGCTGCAGAAGAAAGAAAGTAGTACATGTATAAGTACACTGCTTTAAACACACTTATTTGTCTTTAAAACCGCTGGTTTTACTATATTTAAATGTTGAATATTAGAGTAAGACTTCAATAAAAAGAAATACTCTTTGACAGAACACAATAAATTATTATATTATCTGTAAACAGAACGTAAATGCTAGATATTTTTTTAGAATCATTAATTTGTTCAGGCCCTCGGAGCTTACTTTATAGGTTGACACACACCGGTACAAATTTGCACATACATTTTGGCATAAAATTCTATTGCACACACACACACACACACACACACACACACAAATAAAAATGATAGTTGGTTTAATAAAACAATTTTAAAGGTCTCAAGAGTGTGCCCATTCTCTTCGAGTTGAAAAAAATAAAACAGAGAATGGCCCATAACAAGTTCGACACTCTTATATTGTTATAAAGCTCTTTCGAAGCAGAAATTCTAATAATAAAAAAGGAGCAAAATAAATAAGAGACCAACTGCCTTTCTCTCTATTAAAACAAAAATCACAAAAATAACGAAACAAAAGACAAAAAGGAAGAGTCGAACGAAAACAAAATAAAACCACCAACAAAAACCATGACTTTTTTTTTTGCAAAAATTAACAGAGGGGTGTTTTCTTTTTAATTGTTTAGATTTAGATCTCTTATCGTTCAACTAAAATGATGAAACTAAAAAAAAATCATCCTCAATGAACAAAAAAAAAATGTCCACACTTAAAATATTTGACAAAAAAATATAATCATTTAAGATGCGTCCAAAAAATTGGAAATATCGGAGAAAAATACTGGATTATTCAGAGTTAAGAGCATTCATAAATAATTAATTAATAAATTATAACGTATTAGAATATTTTTACGACTTTTTAAAAAAATCCCAAAGGTGAAAAATGGGGAACTTCGCATAAAGCTCTCGACAACATACGTAGCCTCATATTGTCCGCTCTTATTTCAAAACAACTGTTTTGAAGGTCTAGATGGGAAATCACATTTTTTAAAGA
Source organism: Elysia chlorotica (assembly GCA_003991915.1). Lineage (NCBI taxonomy): Eukaryota > Metazoa > Mollusca > Gastropoda > Plakobranchidae > Elysia > Elysia chlorotica. Next base: position 383,791 of record RQTK01000446.1, read on the forward strand.
TTAGATTAAAAAGAAAAGAAACAACAAACCCCTTATCAACCGAAGACATTCACAGTTTGAACAGTAAAGTATACTAATATGAACGGGATTTCATGTAGAGCAAAGATTAAAAGTACTGTAAATGAAGGGGGCATGGGGGTGGGGGAGGGGAGAGAGAGAGAGAGAGAGAGAGAGAGCATTATCTTCTGAGGGGTTGTCTTTAATTTGGAGGTACCCGTTTTCTGCCCGTTTTCTTCCTTGAATCTTCTAAATTCTGGTTCTAGATTTTCTTCACTGGATATGAACTCAAACTGTTTAGCTAATATTTCTGCTTTGTCCTCGTCGGCGACTGCTATTTCTTTGGTTATCTTATTTTCTAGTGGTGAGTTATTGGTTGGTCTTTTTTTTATTCCTCTTATGCCGTTTATTTGGTTCCAGGCTTGTTTTGCATTAAAGTTTGTATCTATTTGTTTGGTGAAGTCTCTCCATGATTCTTTTTTGGTTTTCTCTATTATTGCTGTGGCTTTGTTGCGTTTAATAAAAATCGCTGTCGATAGACCCAGAGTCAGTGAATGAGGGAGAAGGGGGAGGCAAGAGAGGGAGAGAGAGAGAGAGAGAGAGAGAGAGAGAGAGAGAGAGAGAGAGAGAGAGAGAGAGAGAGAGAGAGAGAGAGAGAGAGAGAGAGAGAGAGAGAGATGATTAAAACAGAATGAGACGGACAGATACAGAGACAGGGGGACAGTGACAAAGACAGAAGCGGAGAGATTGGGAAAGTAAAGACTCTCTTTTCAATCAGAATTGCAGGCTTCAGCGGGAGATGGAAAAACCGGAAATGACCCTGTTAGGAGCATCCAAGCGTGCTAGCTTGCGCACTCATAAAAACTTTGGTCACGTACTCGTTCAGGACGCACCAGCGGACTTATCAAGTGGGAGCCTCCCACCCAAACCGCCTAAACCAATGGTATACTGGATGACACATGGAGATAGAAAGATAGATAGATAGATAGATAGATAGATAGATAGATAGATAGATAGATAGATAGATAGATAGATAGATAGATAGATAGATAGATAGATAGATAGATAGATAGATAGATAGATAGATAGATAGATAGATAGATAGATAGATGTATATAGTAGATAGCTATGAGAAGAAACAGTGAAGAAGAAATACAACAGACGGATAGACATAGAGAGGGGAGAGGAGGGAGAAAGAGAGACAGACAGGGAGAAGGAGAGACAGAGTTGCTGTGGCTTTGTTGCGTTTAATTCTGTATTCTAGAAGACATACATACGGACATATATAGAGTGAAAAAGAAACTGTAAGACAGAGAAATACATACACAAGGAAGGGGGGGGGCAGGGGGAGATATGAAGGGATAGAGAGTAAATATTGATGGTATAGAGCAAATAATGTTGAAAACTTCCATGAGTATATAAATGTCTATAGGTCTCAAAGAAATGCATTTTTAATCCTAACAGAAGTAGTCTTTTTCTGCTTAAAAATAAATTTAAATTTAAGTTGTTAAAACTTGGAGTCTTTTTATTTGTGTGGTCACAATTACATCACACGTTTTTATTATAGGCCTAATTTTTTTGGCACAAGCAGTCAGGATGTACTGGCTGGCAAGCAGCAAGGTACTGTCTCTATCAAGTGGCGCTGGAGAGCAGAAATCCGATTAGGTGACCTCCCCTTACACGTTATGGTGCCCTAACACTGAGCAGGCACTCAAAGCCTTCCTCTCTAGCTGGAATTCTCAGCAAGTCTGTGCCCTCGAACTTCTCTTCCCTGTCTGATTCTGTCCATCTCTCTGTCTTCTTCATTTTCCCCTCTTGATGGTATCTATTTCCTAATTCAATTTTCATTCTTACTCATAGATGAGCACAAATTATTCGCCTTCTTCTCTGTCTCTAGCCTTTCTCCCATGTTCATTTCATACCATTGTTTGTCCGTCTCCCTTGCAATCCTTCTCTCTCACTATCTCTCTCTCTCTCTCTCTCTCTCTCTCTTTCTTTCTCCGTCTCCCTCTCTTTGTTTACGTTTCTCATTTTTATAAGGGATCGCTTAAGCAGATTTGAATCTTCGACAATGCTCCTGTTTCAGTAGGGATTCTTGTATAAACTTAGGGGAAACTGCGTTGTATTGTTTGTCTAGATTTGAAATTAAAGAATGAACCAGCACAATGTATGAGGAAGTCTTTAAAACAAAGGTTGCTGTCAGGTTCTGTCTGTCTGGGCGTGCCCGGCGAGATGTTGTCAGGCAGTGAGGGAGAGATCTGTGAGGGGTGCTACCTCAGCTAATCTGAACCTACCCTCTGCTGGCGGACAAACCGGGGGGAGCAAATTCAATTATCGGGTCTGTTACAGAATTCATTGTGGCTGTCTGCATCACAGCTAGTGCCAACATAGACATTGATCCTCCCCCATCTCCTCACCCTCCCAAAATCACACATAATTCGAATTTACTCTTTTCGGATCAATTTCGAGACAAACACAAAATAAAATGTTGCGACTAATGCAGCCTTTCCATTGTCTGTCTTTAGGCAGTTAGGTGTATACAAAAGTAAGCGACGCTAATTCCGCCTCATGTTGACTTACAGTTTCACAGAACCGACAAAAAGCTTCGAGAACTGATTACATCGCAAGCGAAAGGTCTTAAAGGGAAGGAAACATTTGAAAACGCAAACCACTACAAGTGAAACACCAATAAAAAAGCATATGTGTTTCTATTTTCTTTTAGTCAGTGCAGTCGTTTATTATTAATTTATGACTTTTTTTTTTTACTGACAAATAACTTTGGCCAATCATGGGATTAGAACCGCGGAACTTTCGATCTGGATACCAACGCTCTACCACTTTCTCCAGCCCCCTCCCTTTTTTTTTATTCATGCATACGACAAAATCTCTCGTTCCAGTGGATCTAGACCGAAGAAAAACAATAGCTATGCTACAAAGATAGACATCAGAGAGTATCATGAGGGGAAGGTTCCCTTAGATCTAACAGTTTTCGTCCAACAAGGTTGAAGAATCTCAAACACAAGACCCAGATCAAAACAAATCGCCTCTGCGATGCGCCATATTGGGCCTTAGTGCATTATTTTAGATGTGTTGAACTTACCTCCACCTGAGGCAAACCCTAGAGATAGAAGACAAAAAAAAGGAATGAGAGAGAGAGAGAGAGAGAGAGAGAGAGAGAGAGGAAGAGAGAGAGAGAGAAAGAGAGAGAGAGAGAGAGAGAGAGAGAGAGAGAGAGAGAGAGAGAGAAAGAGAGAGAGAGAAAAAAACCGTTGCTTCAATTTATCTTATCACTGACCAATACACACGGTTCGCCCTAGATTCTCTGATTGTGTTGAAATCTTGCGCGCAAAATCTTATTACAATGAAGCTAAGCCCAAACTTGATACGGTAAAGGCTTTTTAGCGAGGGTACAGGAAATTCTACAAAAATGAACGACGCATTAGTTAAGTGTAGATTTACGTGGGCATAATCTTGAGTTTATGCAAACCACTCTTCATTTTTCTGATTTTATATTTTATTTATAGGGGAATCTCTATGGATTTTATCATTTTGTGCCGACAGTTGTGAAGAAAACTCTTAGCCATCCGACATTAAAATGCACTAATAAGACTAATTCTAAAAAATGCTTTGTGAAGAAATGAATCTGACATACGCAAATTAATTATATTTTTTAAGCGCGCAAATAGCTGTTCCATATGACAAATAAACAAATAAACATGCTCCTCTCCCCACGGCGCTCCTAACATTTGGGCGAAAATCCTAAGTTGGTGGCATTTTTGTGTTGGGAAATTTCATGCGCACGGTTGATTTGATTGATTCCAATTGGCTTAAGTCAACACTTTAAAGGCTATATTGTCGACGGGCTCAAGACTGACGTCTGATAATTTCATGTGCTGCCACACACGAGACCTAAACTCCTGTAACGCGCACTATACTGTTTCATTAGAATGCTTGGCTAATTGTAAAATAAGAGGACAGAATGAGGACTACTGTAAGATTGATCTATAAATACAACTAAGAACAGTGGGTAAATATGACTAATAAAATTGTCTAAACAACATTAGAAATAGCAATCCAACGCAAACACGCAATGATGTCCTGTAAAAAGTTCACTGCTAGTTATCTCTTTGTGAAAACACTTTTGATTCTAAAGATAATTATGGATTCTTAAATAACATAATTTTGAGTTTGATGACAATTCAAAGTCATCTGTAATCCTTCAGATTTGTTCATCTCACAATGCCCACGAATGCCGTGTGTTTCGAACTACCCGGTAGTTATTACAATTACAGGAGTGTAACAGCGCAGAAAATTGTCAGACGTCAGTCTTTGGGGCTCGTCCACAAGAATAACCAACAAAATGCTGAGTTTGGACGTTAAACCAACTCAAATCAACCATTCATGTGGTGAATGCAATCCATCCGTGTCAGTTCTGTGCAACTGTGTAGCTTTTCCAAAATCTCGTTTCGCGGTCAACTCAAGGATTTTCCATTGCTGTGATATGCTTAACCTGAAATCTCTCTTTGACCATTAAAAGCAAGTTTCCTTGGGGCTTATGGTGTCGTCTAATCCTAATAGCGACCGCGACGATAAAGGCGCTCTATGTTCCTCATTGTCAACATTATGAGAGATTAAAAACTGTTTAAATAAAGGCTTTACAGACAGAATTTGGTAGGAACATTACTTTGTTTAAAAGCAACTTATTACATGTATAGCGTAGCAAAATGATGAATCATTGTCCTCATGGAACATGTAGAGATTTTTCAAATGTTTTGGTGAAATGTTTTAGTAATATTATTGTACCCTTTACATCGAAGCCGCTGAGTCAAATGATGTTAATTCTCTATCAAAACACGAAAAAGCTATGCTATTAGAATAAAAAGCCAATAGTGGCCCAGCGTTTTATTGAGACATTCTGTGTTGCTGCAGCGTTGTCATTAAGAAAGCTGGTACTTGATCCCAACTACTTAAGCTTACTGCATCTTACGAAGTGCCAGCCGAGTGATAATTTTTTTGTTAGTTTGTTCCTGCCGTGACGCTCTTGATTGGGTGCTAAGCGGCTTGGCATGGAATCAATCATTTATACAATCACTGGTGTGTATGTGTGTGAGGGGGAGAGAGAGAGAGAGAGAGGAGAGAGAGAAAGAGAGAGATCTTTGTACTATGCGCTAATGCAGTCTTTAACTGAGAGATGTCGTAAGCAATGGAGATAGCGGTTCGTGCAATAATTATATTAAAATATATACTTTATAGAAAAGAGAGAGAGAGAGAGAGAGAGAGAGAGAGAGAGAGAGAGAGAGAGAGATGAAATAAAGAAAGACAGAGAGAAAAAGACATTTTTAGAGGGACACAGAGGGATTACAATTGAAGATAAAAACCAGGAGAGTACTGGAGGGTTTGATTATTTGATGAAACCATTATCTAATTAAGAAAGCTGCTCTATTATGCTCAGAACAATTTCCCCAAGGTGGGTAGAGTAGTAACTGTGTACCTACTGACTTTTACCACTATTCGATAGTGTTCCACTTGTCTTTTTGTCTTATGAGAACCCACTCAAAATAAATGCTCCGCTTTCAATACATGTATAACCTTAGAATGTAAAAATTAATATAAGAAATGACAAACACACAAACACAAACAATAGAGTGTAAAAATTAATTAATTAAAAAATGACAGACACACAACAACAACAACAACAACAACAACAACAAAAACAACAACAACAACAACAACAACAACAACAACAACAACAACAACAACAACAACAACAACAACAACAACAACAACAACAACAAAATCAACAACAACAAACAACAACAACAACAACAACAACAACAACAACAACAATAACTGGACGTCGAACTGTACCGCGATGGCCCACGGCGACTTTTAGTGTGGACCACTTTTCTAAATTGCTGGGAAAACGTGCCCGCCACTCTCAGCTTGATTGGGATCGTGGCGATCCTCTGCATCGCCGTCTCGATCGAAATGGGCAGCCAGTGCTTGTCTTGAGTCCAGGGATACAGCTAAAATCAGGGCATTGGTGTACACAACTTCTCGCTCTCTTTTCTTTTCTAATTTCTAGTTAATTTATCTGAGTGTATCTTAAATATTTTATGTCCGTTTGGCTGTCTGTTTGTCTATATGCCTCTTTGCACCTTTGTCTATCTTTCTGTTTGTGAGAGGTTTTTTTGTTCTGTTTGCCTCTATTTATATTTTATTTTCCTTCTATCTCTATCTCTCCATCAATCTCTCTCCCTCTCTCTCTCGCTCTCTCTCTCTCTCTCTCTCTCTCTCTCTCTCTCTCTCTCTCTCTCTCTTCTCTCTCTTTTTGCTTCTTGCTCGCTGGCTCCCATCCTCTCCTTTTTCTCATTCTCTCCTACTTGTTTCTGGGAAATTTACAATAACTATTAGTAATTTTCTAAAAATTACTGTGGCCTTTTGCAATATGTGTTTAACTTGTTTTTTATGTTTATTTGCACGTTAATTTTCTTTACAAAAGTTCAAATATGAAAGCAAGGAGACAGGTTTGCAACAGTACCTCAACTTTAAACCTCGCTATTAATATGAACCCAAATAAACTTGATCAAATAAACAGATAAGAACCTGGTTTCTACACGTGACTCGGTTGTACCTGGTTCCATCAGATAGGACGTACTTAACCAAACACACAATGAACCTGTACACAGCCTGATGCACTCACTAAAGCTAGAAGGTATCATACACTCCAAATGACGTTCGTCTCGACTTTTTCATTTTATCTAAATGTGCAAATAGAAATCAAAATTTTTTCCAGGCATTATTACAACAACAAAAAACTCGACCCCTGATGCTTTGAGATCCGGAAATAAATTTTCTTGAATTCATCTCTGTTTAATAGTTATATCCGATATTAAGCAATGCTCATTGTTGCCTATTATTTTCTTAGTTTTGATAGACGGGTTTTCCTTGTTGCTCTCTATGACTATAAAGTGATCCCTCTCCCTCCTATATCAACATACTACTGTGGCTACCGGTATATTTTTCATTTACAATATTTTTAAATTTTCATCCATCAAAATGTATGCTGATAATGTATATGCGGTGCAAGTTCTTTCAGATTTGCTGTCTATTTGGCATACCCTGTATTACTGTGGCGCTCAATCTATTACATGTACACGCTTTTCCATCTGTTTGGTTATCTTTCTATCTGCTTTCCCCCTCTATATATGTATCTTTAAAATACCGATATATCTATTAATGCATCTATTTAGCATATGAAAAAAACATTTTCATCATCCTTCCATTTCTTTATACCTACAAGCAAAAGTTGGTTTTCTTTTTTTACAATTTGGGACTATATCTAGAAATACGGAGAATAAGCACAACGACAAGATATCTGGACGAAACATGAAAAAGACCCTTTCTTTAGTTTTCTTTCTTAAACGATTGGGCCAGTGTAACTGTTAATATTAATTTAAATTCGTCTAACAAAGTCTGGACAGGTTTCAGAGATGACAAAATAGGGCTGCTAGAATGGTAACAAGAACAAGAAAGCCCGTCCTTCTCCAATAAGCACCTACATTGGTTGCCTATAAAATCACGCACTGAATTTAAGACACTCTTTCTCTGTTAAAAATTGCTCAACGAAATTGCCCCAACATCTTAATTTGGTTAAGTCTCCTCTCTCCTTTCTACCTACCACGTTCCCTTTGTTCGAGAAAAAAAAAAACCAAAAACCAAAAAACAAAAACCACCACCAACAACAAACTTCTTAATGTAAATAGATCTAGAACTATAAGGTATGGTGAGATAGCCTTCAGTGCTGTTGCACCGAAAAATTAATATCGCAATTATTGAGAGACACTGACTCAGAAACGGTTTTTAAAACTGCTAAAAGCGCATACGTTTGATCGCGTAGATTTACAATGTATGCAAATACTTTTCAGGTATGAATGAAAGATTTTTGTTCTCTAATAATATTACATGTATTGTTATCTATGTTCTTTTGAGTATTATTTTTATGTGTAAAAGCGCCTTTTGCTAATTTTATTGGACTTATAATAATCTGTGTTCTTTTATAATTATCATTGATCACATGGGAAAAAAAAAAGAATGAAAACTTTGAAACGAACCAGAATGAAAAATAGACAACGCTGACAGGAACAAATGGAAAATAGAGTACAGCGCAAAATTCACTGCTATAGATTTTCCAGCGAATTTCATAGAGCAGTATCCATTACAGAATTAGATCTAGTTTGAGCTGCCTGCCAATGTGATGATAAGACATTGTGAACTTGACCTAAATGTTTATCTCCCAGGGTTTGAGGACCGTTGTTTTCAGATCTGTTTGTTTAATAGAATCAGCAACTTGTCACATCGTTTGCATAATGTCCCATCACATTCTAACTCCCTCTGCTCTAAATCTGCAGGTTTGGAATAAAACTTTAGTTCTCTTATTGTTTAAGGACCTTACTTTACAAATTTCTTTTTTTTTTTGTAAAAAAAAAACATTTCTTCATCTTTTCCAAACAAGAGTATTAGACCGCAATCCAAAGTTGGCCATAACTGGAACATTTTTTTCTGCTCAGAGAAAACTCTCTTTTTATGTGTATTTCAGCACGTACCACAAAACGGGAAATTAAAAAAAAAAAAAAGTAAAATGATAAAAAAAACAAATTGGGAATCTCTGTACGTCCCAAATCAAATTCAAGTTTTTAAAACACTGACTTATAAGACGACAGAAAATCCGTGCGATAATTATGCGAAGGTCCTTAGTAGCCTATAGAATATGGCTGTAAATTATATATGTGAATTCGTAGTATGATAAATGAGTAGGATTAGATTTTTAGGAAATATCAGATTGTGGCATTTTGCGCTTTTTGGTTCCGTTCGCCAATGTAATAGGCTTTAAAACGTCCAAAGTAAGTCTCATAGGCGTATGAAAAAAATATAATTATTAAGGTCTTACAATGTTTTCAAAATGGCGAGAGTGGGAAAAAGGGAGAAAAGGAAAAAAAA
>RQTK01000447.1:12167-27455 GCA_003991915.1 Elysia chlorotica
GAGAGAAAGTGAGAGTGAGAGAGATGGGAGAGAGAGAGAGAGAGAGAGAGAGAGAGAGAGAGAGAGAGAGAGAGGAAGAGATAGAATAAGTTTTCCATATGCATGATTCATAATGGATCTGTTAAAAATGATAATATGTATACATTCTTGGGTTTTGTGCTACATGCAATTTTATGTACACATTTTGTTGGCCAGAGAAAGGGAAGCAATAATGCAGTTAAGTGTCATTTTTGTTTAACGTCTCTTAGATTTTTAAGGCGAGCCTTCAAAACGGAATTCCTGGGACTTAGACGATCACATTATACTGACATCAACCCAACTAGTGAAGGGAAAAACAAGGCAACCAAAGCGGGGATCGAACCCGCAACCTTCCCATAAGAGGCTACTCTAGATTTCTCCGTCCTCATGATGCATTGCATTTTTCTCCTTCACCAAATTTCAGTTAGTCGTCCATAAATGCAGTTAATGCAAACATGCACAAATATCACAGGGATCTTTCCAAAAATAGTTTGCGACGTCATTTTTGAAGGTCTCTCCTATCACTCCAATGTACATAAATTTATCTCAGGTCCGAGAATACTTCGCGAGATCTACCTAAAAAGTAAACGATTCATCATTAACAGATCTAACAGGTTTAGCGTACGAAATTAATTCTACAAGGGGACGATACTCTACCCGCCCCCAAGAGATCCCAATCGTGACGCGAGAGTTGTTGGCCTTCTGTCACTAACCATGTTTGATCGTTTGCAGCCAGAATCCGATGAATCACTATCATTATCATCACCACAAATATTACCAAGATTATCATCTTTTGAAAAATCCCCACTTAAAAATAAAACTTAAACCACCACCACTACCATACTCTTAAAAACCGCCATTCTCAATGCTCTCTTCACCTGCGACGCACGAAACTGGAAGTGCGCGTACCTGCGAATTTGGTCGATGCTATAAGTATAACCAATAATAAACTACTAAATTGATTGATGGGTTGCAAGAACGTGTATTCTAAGACTCCTCCCATGCTCCAGCAATGACTAAATATTACAGGCACAGGATAGAAGTCGGTAACTCGGTAGGTAGTTCACTGCACTAACGAACCGAAGATTCGAGGTACAAATCTCTTAAAAAATCTCCGTCTCCTTTTTTTTAATTACTCAAGGGGTTCAAAACTTAAATCAAATAAATATTACCGAAAAAGATGGGTTAATTGGTGGTTGTTGTTTTTGTTTTTTTTCGAGTTTGTATGAAGTGGGGAAAACGAGGGCTTTTATGGTTAGTAATTTAAAGCTATCGAAGCTGCTTTACCAAACAAAACAAAAACAATCAAACGAAATACTGCTTGAAAAAATTGCGCTCAAAATATATTTATTGTTAAGAAACGTAAGTTCACGTGCCATCCTTCTTCTTTTTTCTTGTTGTCGGTTTTTTCTTGTTGTTGTTGTTTTGTTGTTTTTCTTGTTTGTTTGTTTTTTTTGTGGGTTATTTTTTTTGCTTTGGTTTGTGTGTATATTTTTATTGGTTTTTCTTTTCGTTTCTTTTTTTCTTTTTTACTATTTACCATGTTTAAGCCATTTTTATCAGAGCGGCGGCAAGGGTCTTTCTGCCCAATTTTCCTCCAAATGGTTGGATCGGTGTCAGTTTAATGTGGCTGAGACGGGAGTCCAGTCTCCCTGCCCTGCCTCTTGTTTTGCAAGGCATAAAATTGTCCGACGTCAGTCTTGTGGTCCATCCGGTATATAGTTATATAGTAATGACTTTGGACGTTAAGCAACAAAACAAACAAATTTGAACCTATCTATAATAGCTCAAGTTGTGGGGGTATCTACTATATTATAATAGGATCCTAAAAAATTAGGCTGGTATTCTTGCTGATGGAGACGTTTAATGTTTCGAAGATTATCTACCTAGATATGAAGATCTAGTACCTGTCAATCTGTGTTTGAAATCGCTCGCACTGACCACATGCTTAACGCGGAAGTGCTTGAAAAATACAGTACCGTAAAATTAATAATAAGAAAATCTACATTTATAGGTGTTTGCTGTTGTTCTCTGTTGTATACATTTAAAAAGTATCCTCATTTTTTGTATGATCGATGATACAGTGGCTGCTGCTCTTATCGATTTTGAAAGTTCTGTGTGCATTAGTTTTGATGTCAATGCGTTTCAACGGGGGTTTTTAATATTTTTTTTTGTTGTTATGCCCACTTATAGATCTGTTACTGCAACGTGAAACTTTTTGCACCCAATTTATTCATTATATCTATATTATGCTGTGGGAATTGTAAATTGTGTTTTCAATAGCCTATTTTCGCACTAAAGGAATTTATAAGATCTTAATTGGTTTTTAAAAAATGCTCAAACTTTCATTGTGCAAAATGTCATTCCAATAATGCTTGCCCTAGGATTTTGTTTTTTGAAGTTTTGGGCCGTAAGTACAACGTTTTGGTAAGCTTACGACTCGTCGTAAGATAAGAAAATAAGAATGTTTGCGACGAGTTGTAAGCTATGGCGATGATGTTCTCCCGTGGCCTTGCGTTTGGTAATGACATTTAATTCTAAAATACAAATAAGCTTCCAAAAAAAAATCTCATTCTGTATAGTAACTATATTGGTCGAATGTGTTATATAGGGACCTTAACTTATAACAAAATTAAAGCCAGAATCAAACGTGTTAAAGGGGAAAGGAAATCTTATACAACACATACTACTTTCGATTTATTCATCAATTTATTCATTATATCTATATTATGCTTTGGGAATTATAAATGCTTTTTCGGTAGTCTTTTGTCGCAGACCAAGACTAAAGGAATATATAAGGTTTTAATTGTTGTTTTTTTCAAAAGTGCTCAAACGTTCATAATAATTGTGCAAAATGTCATTCCAATAATGCTTGGCCTAGCCACTTGTTTTTTTTTTTAAGTTTTGGGCCATAAGTACACCGTTTTGGTAAGCTTGCGACTCGTCGTAAGATATGGAAATATGAAGGCTTTCGACAAGTTATCACGTAGTTATTTCTTACGAACCCTTGTGTTTGGTATATATGTATATGTAATTTAAAATACAAGTAAGCTTACTGCAAAAACACCCATTCTGTATAGTAACTATATGGGTCGAATGTATTATCTAGAGAACTTAACTTATAACAAGTTCAGAGCCAGAATCAAACGTGTTAGATGGGAAAGAACATATTGACTTATTATAAGAAACCCATGCTCGATCCAGCCATTATATTCTAGGGCTGGTTAAAAAAAAAATTAATATGCTATGCAAAGAAATAGCTCTAAACTTTTCCACATTATTGTTTACTTCTTTGAGAGAAAACAAACAACTTTGTGTTATTTCTAAAAATGGTTGCCCCAAAAAATTGTATTCGAGCAAATAAACAGAATAACGAGAAACCAAACACGATGTTTTTTTTTACAAATAGATAATGTTCTGTTGACGCTCTAAAACGTTTCTTATAGCATGAACAATGTGGTTATTTCAACTATGTGGTTATACTCTTTGCCTTTGAAGCCTGGTTGTTTGATTCCAAATCTTTAAAAAAATAATTTTGAGTAGGCTAGCACATCGACAACCGCCACAATCCTCAGTAATTTAGTAGGTTTACATCAAGCCATTTAATAAATTGGTTGGATTTAGTTTGAACACTAACGCCAAAACTACTGTTCCAATCAACTTGAAACTTTCTGTGTGCAGTGGTTTTGTTCTCAAGCTGTGGCTATGGTGTTATTTTCCGCACACGAATGATAGAAATTGCCTTTCCACCATAATTATCTTGAAAAACGCGAACTAAAATGTAGTTCATTTATGAAAGGACTGGCACTAAATATAATTATTCATTCAAGGGCAAAATCATTTTTAAGCTACAAAACCTCAATAATGAGGGGAAATGTTGACAAGGAAACTAGTGTTCGTACAGGTATGGTACTTCAAACGTTTGGGAAAAGTAACGGTGGTGATTTTCAACACCGTGGTTTAACTTGGTGTGAAAACTTCGGTGCATGAATGTTTTGTGTGTAAGAACAGCGGGAAAACGCAAGTATCTCCACTAGTACATGAATCTATAATTATTTAGAAAAATAAGCTCGGTTTTGTATGAGCGCTACTGTAAAAACTACCGCTTTAATGGACTTGCACCTTTCTGTGTGCATTAGTTTACTCTGAAGGCGTAACGAAACTAACGCAAAGTATTAACTTCTGTTTACCATTTGCGAGAGAGGGAGAGAGAGAGGGGAGAGAGAGAGAGAGAGGGGGGGGAGAAAGGGAGAGAGAGATAAGGGGGTGGGGGAAGATAAGGGGGAGAGAGAAAGAAAGAGAGGGAGAGAGATCATAATAATTGTTTTTTTGTTTGTTGAATGTCCTGTAAAGCACTCATAGTTAAAGGGCAGCAATCAGTCACAAGTTAACGTCAATTGGGTAAAATATGGATTTCTTCCCTTGTGCAAGGACTAATTTCACTCCTCTCTCTCTCTCTCTCTCTCTCTCTCTCTCTCTCTCTCTCTCTCTCTCTCTCTCTCTCTCTCTCTCTCTCTCTCTCTCTCTCTCTCTCTCTCTCTCTCATTCTCTCTCTTTCTTGATTCCTTCTATCTGAAAATTACACCCTCTCCGAATCAGACAAGATCTCTCTCTCTCTCTCCTCCTCCCTTTCTCCCGATCTCTCTCTTCCCCTCTTCCTTGTCTTTCTCTCCAACTTTCTTTCAGCCGATCTGTTTTCCTCTTTATTTATCTCTGATTTTAACCTCGATATTTTTACTATCTGGCTTTTTCTGCAGTGTCTGTGATTGTTTTCCTTGTTGTTGGTGGTTATTTTGGTTGTTTGTTGTTGCTTTTTTGGAAGGGGGGGGGGGTGTTTGGTTGTCTTTTGTTTTTGTTGTTGTTATTTTAAGAAAACAAAATGTTTGCCTTATGATTATATTTGATGTTTTGAACGTTATTTTATAATGCATCAAAAATTTAAATGACAAACAACTGAAAGAAATAGCCACAATGTAAAAGAAAGACTTAAAATAGACTAATGACACGTTATACTTTTTCTATAAAACAATCATCTGCTATTTTTCTCGCAAATTGTTTATATAAACAACAGAAAATATTAGATGTGATTAAGTCCAAACCATGATTAGATATTAGATGCCCAGTCAATCCTAATAGCTGAAGCCAAAGTATTTTTTTTTAAAAAAAGGCATAATATTTTATTAATACATGGAGTAGAAAACATTTTTACATTGATTGAAGAAGATAAAACATGTTACAGTCAAATTCTCAAAGAATCTTTAAAAATGAATGTTATTATTTAATAATGATACGGTATAAAAACCAAATATTTAAATACTTATATGATCAATTCATTATTAACGGAATACACAAAGACCAAGCCCTTCAAATATCGAATACACAAAAATGATTACACAAAATTATGAGTTCGAAATATTCATTAAGAAAATTAGTTCAAAAACAAATCATTTATTGAGAGTGAAGATACTTAATGTTTGTTTGTTTATTCTCTTTTTTTTTTCAAAGATAAGGAATTAATTGAAAAGAAATAGATAAAGTCAAATTGAATGACATTTCATTCAAAACAATGTAAAAACAATTATCTGTAAACATTCAGTTGTTGACATATAAAAAACCACGAGGAATATTACTTGTTTTAGTTATCAGGCGTTGAGAAGAAGCTATTCGTCATTAAAAGTAACTAAGAAAACATATTTTTTATTCGCATTTAAAAAGGAAACAAAAATACCTGCAAAAAAAATACAAAACAGATCCATGATGAGGCATCATAGTTAAGGATTTTCACACTAAATTCCAGTGTTTAAAAATCGTAGTCTAATTTCAAAGTTCAGATAAAAGGGTTTTTTACGTAATCAAATTAGTATTCGAAGTCCAGTTTCAGATTTAAAATAACAGATTTTTTGTACACATTTAGTACGATAATGATGATAGGGCCTTGTGTTTTTGGAAAGGACAAAGGACATTATCAGTGTTTTCCACATAAGCCCCTGAATGGAAAGAAATATTTTCATTTTTTTTAATAAGTAAGACAAAAACATAAATGAGTAGTCTTTTTATATTTTTCAGAATTAGAGAATCTAATGAAATCATCCTTTGGTTAATTCACGTCATATAAAGTATCAACATGACCAAATATTCCTGTTAAAATTCAAGATGGCCGTCATCAAAGACAACAAAAAAGTATGTAAATTGGCCTGTTCTAGCAATCGATACAAAAACAGAAACTATGGATCTGTATACATGGCTTCAGACTTAAGGAATCCGACGGAAAGATTATTTATTTGCTTGATGCAAAATGAAATATAAATCTGATCTAAGTTGTGTTAAAATTGAAAATGGCCGCTTTACTTAAAATAACAATCCTCGTTTTGAGAACGCTTGACACAAATTACATAATAAGGCCTTCCTTATTTATTTGCTATGTTTTTACTTATAATGGATTGAAAGACGATAATTTACTGGTTTAATATATTATAATATGATGATAAAAGGACCAGGTTATTTTTGAAAAGTAAAATAGCCACCATCAGAAATATTCTATGAAGGTTTAGTGTGTACATTGTGGTACCTGGTATGGTCTTTCATGATACCTTATTGCTATCATCGTTGTGACAGTTATCCTTAAAATGACAGAGTGTTGTACATTTAAGAGCTGCTTCGATACACTTGCACACTCTTCCTTGCATTGATCACAAGATCACCGCTAACATATTACGTATGCACAAATGCACACATGTGCTCAGAAGAGTCTAACAATGTTTAGTTCACATAAGTAGATTCCTCAGAATTTCTAAAACAAAAAGCAGGTGCAACAAACTATGAGTAAATTATGAATCATTTATCGTAACCAATATTCCAGGTGCTACTCTTAGCAGTTTCAGTCATGTAATGCCTTACAGTAACACCATAAACACATAAACGAACTATTTATAATGAAAACAAAGAGTCCACTCGCTGCCTCAATACCAGAAAAAAAAACTAACAAAATAATAACAAGAAAAACATCAAACAACCACAACAACAACATCAACAACAACAACAACAACAACAGCAGCAACAACAACAACAACAACAACAACAACAAAAACAACAGACAACGCATAGAGTTTAGCACAAACTAATAATTTGCTTGTTTTCTCAAAGTGATAAAATCACACATGTTTTAAACCAAGAGTCCAACCGCTTTGGGACTCTCCTGCTCCCGTCCTGCCGGTTTGTCGTTGTTATTAAACGCCATGGGATTGTTGATAGCAAGACCCAAACCATCCATGTTATTCCCTAGACTCGAACCCAAGATATCCCCGAGTCCAGGCAAAGTACCAGCCGTGTTGGCGATCGGGGAGTCGAAGGGCACGACATTTGGCATCGGGTCTACGATCTCCACCTGATGCTCCACTGGAACCTCCATGGCTTGGAACAGATCCTTGGAAATGGTGGCGCAAAATGGGATGTTTCTGGGGACAAATAGAGAAAGCCATGAAGAGAATATTTTGGCCTAAATGAAGTGTGTTAACTGGCGCAAGTGGTAGGGCGTTAGTTTTCCAATCGGGAGGTATCTGATTCGAATCTTATGAGTGGTCATAAACGTTTTTATCCGAATTCGTCCTCTATTGGTTTGGTCGGTTTCAGTACAGTGTGACTGGCTGAGACAGGATTCATGGAATCCCTGCACTGTCTCTAGGGGCATAACGTAATTGTCAGACTTTAGTCTTGAGATCCATCCACAAAATATCCCATATTGTGCTTACGTTGGACGCTAAGCATACATCTAAATGAAGCTTATTTTGGTCCAAGTTCTTTACGGTGACGAGTCCCCAGAACTTGAAACCTGGGACATGGTTGAGGACACTATGCTAACACTGACCAATCCAGTAGAGACAAAAAAAACGTGGTGTTCAAAGTGGAGATCGAATCGAACCCTTCCATGTTAAAGGCGCACGATCTACCATGGACCTCTTCACGCCCTCGGTCACCACCGTCAGCTACTATACTTTATCGCAGACTCGTCCCAAAACTAAAGTCTAACAATTAGTGGGCTGTTGTACACGGACAGAGAGGTAATACCATGACTTCTATCTGAGCCGATCACATTATACTGACACTGACCTAGCTAAACATAAAGGAACAAGGCCACACGCTCGGGAAACCGTACAGGGGTCCTTCGGAATAACCAATGTAAGATAACAATGCGCTCAGCTTTTCCTCTACTGGCCGTTTCAGATAAGTACTCCTTTGTCTACGTGCGTTTAATCTGTGAGTTAGTACATCACTTCTGCTGCTGCTGTTTATGAGTCTATTTATCTTGGTGTTCCTCTGATATACCTACTAATTCTTTTATTATTGTTTTAATGATTAAAATTGTCACCATGAACATAATTTCGAAAACCTCAACTGAAAGTACGTGGTTGGTATCCCTTTTCAAACATACAATACTAACAGTACAGTCACTAAGAAAGTTGATTTCATTAAAAGTAATTCAATTCATTGGATTATAATAATTATTATAAATCTTCATAGTGTCATTTTTTTTTCAGAAATCGTGTGCGCGCTTCATGGCATTTGTTAAGACTAAAATCGTCAGACCGATTAGCATAAATTCGTCTGCGGGCTCTATTTCTTGATGAGCTAACTAAAACCTAAAGTATAGCTGATGACTTCCAACTAAGTCGCATAGCTCTAGGTGGAAATTCTTGCTGGACGTTAAACAAACCCCCAACCCCCTTCTCTTAGACCAGTAAGCGGCTAAAACTCACCCACTACACAGGCCATCGCTACTGATGGATTCGCACGCAGCGATAGCCCCGCCCACAAGCTGTCGTCTGCTGATTCCTTCCAGAGTGGACGCGTACACGGTGGGTCCTGAGGCTCCCATGGTCAGGTGGTTGGGGAGCATTCCGCTAGGGTTGCTGTTACTCTGGTACTAGATAGGGAAGATAAGAAAGTCACCATAGTCAGACTAAAAGACTAAGCGCCCGACCCCAACCCATCGCTCCCTTTGGAAGAGAACTGGCTGTTCTGTCAAAATTATGTTATACCCTTATTGTCTTCCAAAAGTGTAAGCAAAATCACCGAATCGAACGAAGTAAAAATATTTGTGCACACCAATGATACATTATTTTTATGATTTGTTGTACACATTTTTGGCACAGATAGAACAAAGTTATACTTAGACATTATTTTCTGTTAAATCTACAAGCCTACTGGACTCAAGATGTAAAATACTGTCCTAACTTGTGGGAACTATTTTCGAGACATTTTCAAAAATTTGTAAAAGGTCGAAAACTAGACAATAGGTGCGCAGCGCAATACAAAGGTTTTCAATAATATAGTCTCTCGCCAAAGTTCACTCTTACGGTAATCTTTTGTTTATTTCGCTAACCTTGCCCTTTATTTTTGAAAGCCCTGGTATTGTTACATTTGTTGTACATGCACATGTATCAGTAACTTAACGTACTTAGCCGTGCCAATTAGAGTGTTTCCGTTCACACCCGTCAGCAGTGCGTCCGCCGATCGTCAGGATCACCTAGTAGTAGTACCCCATTCTTTTCTCCCATTTTGAAAAGCACTTTATTATGTCTATGTGTTCTTTGAACTTGTACCCTTATTGCCTATATATAATACATTCCTCTCTATCTACTCATGATAAGTAACTAACGTACCATAGTCGTGCCAACCAGTTGGCCCAAAGTGCTTCCGTCACAACCGTCAGCCGTGCGTCCGCCGGACGTCAGGACTACGTAGTAGTTTCCAGCCTTGTTTCTCATCTGGCTGTTGAAAAACGTGCCCTGAACGTACCTGCAGAAAAAGTGGTTGGGGACACCATTAAAGTATGCTTTTAATGACTTTGCTATTCAGGGTAGTCATGGGAACATAACTGTAACGTAACAACCCAGAAAAATAAAATACATCACAAAAGCAACAAAAATATTTTTACTGCTATAATAATTGCAAATCAATGAGCTTAAAGTGATACAATATTCTCGTTCATTCTAGTGCAATTATATAAATGTTGACTCTAAACCTCCATTTTTATTAAAGTTGGTGTTTATGCAATAGCGGAAGTATAGATAAGTTAACTGTTATCATAAAATGGTAGTAATGGTACAAAAGTAAAAGTAAAATTTAGAAGATTATATTAGTAGAGGTGATGGTAGTAAGTGGTGGTGTCGGGAAAAATAGTTTTTACAGAAGCGGGAGTGATAGTAGTTGTCGTCGTCGGCGTCGGCGTCGCCGCAGTAGTAGTAGTAGTAGTTGTTGTAGTTGTAGTTGTAGTAGTACTAGCCTATATCTGGGTCAACTTTGAATGCCCTGGGTTTCGCTTTATAGTTTTGGAGCTGCCTGTGGTTATCGTCATGGCTGGAAGACGGTAGGAATAAAACTCCATGCCTAAGGGGCTAAATTATGTCATCCATGATCGCCGTGTAGAACACAGAGCCTGAAGTATGTTTCTTGAGAACCCTAGGAAATGTGTTACTAGAACAGAGCCTTGCTTTATATGAGTTGAGTTGACATTGTCTCTCAGCATAAGACCTACCAGTCAGTCGGGCTGTCGAAGGAGGAAAACCTTGAATTGCTGAACCTCTCTGTAATGGTGAGGCGCATCTGGCTGTGAAGAGAGAGGAGAAAGAGTTTCTAGACCGAAAGCTAATTTAAGCGACATCATATTCTTTTTTATTTTCATCGGGGTTTTATTTAACATTGTTATCTTTAATTTTTATCAGACTTAAAAAGTTTGTGTTGCTCCATTACTTGCGGATATCAGTAAAAACCCAAGTCTACAAAAAGCACTGGACGAACCCTAACTTTTCCCCCTATTTGGAAAAATGTAAAAAAAAAAAAAAAGTATCTTTAAACGTTCGCTTAGAAGGGAGCACCAGAAACACATTCGGCAAATGAAAAATATTCGAGAGTGGTAGGTCAGCGGTTCGAATCTGAGCAGATGTCCCGTTTTTTTTTGTTTGATAAAGAAATACAGTTATAGTCTTAGACAAAAAAAAAGAAGAGAGTTTACATCTGATTCACAAACCATACACGTTTGACATGATGACAACGTCTAACCGTGCACACTAAATCTATCTGAAATGGGCAAATATATTATAAGAAGGAGAGTAAACAGAAACACTGAGGGGACTCGCGGTGGTACAATTGTATTGAACGCGGCATCTTATCCGGAGGTCACGGGTTTGAGCTCTGACCACCGTGTCTGGTCATATCTGTGTCAGTACAGTGTGGTCGGCCAAATTCAGGGTAACCTGCTCTGTGGTCTCGTCTCCGTATATGATTTTCCTTGAGAATCTAAGAGATTTTGAACTGTAAGAACACTCGTTTTTCTCCGGCGAATGATTACTCTATTTATAAAGGAACATTTTAACCCCAAGTCGATTTTGATATTATGTACACATTTTGTGAGATAACCACTTTTAAAAAATTCATCTGAAGAGTTGATGGCGTATGTTAAAAAAAATGGAGCGGGGGCATAAGAGAGAAGAATTCTAAAAAATAATGACCTACCTCTCTTCATCATACTGGTCTTTTCCGATAGCTGTATAGATTTCGGGGTAGCTCTGCGTTCTGGTGTTGTATCCTGGCAGAGTGGACGCCCCTACTCCGTATATGATTTTCCATGAGAACCTAAGAGATTTTGAACTGTAAGAACAATCGTTTTTCTCCGGCGAATGATTACTCTATTTATAAAGGAACATTTTAACCCCAAGTCGCTTTTGATTGTATGTACACATTTTGTGAGATAACCACTTTTAAAAAATTCACCTGAAGAGTCGATGGCGTCGCAGACTATGTTTAAAAAATGGAGCGGGGGCATGAGAGAGCAGAATTCTAAAAAATAATGACCTACCTCTCCTCATCATACTGGTCTTTTCCGATAGCTGTATAGATTTCGGGGTAGCTCTGCGTTCTGGTGTTGTATCCTGGCAGAGTGGACGCCCCTGACACACTTCCAATGGGTGGAAATCTGGCACCGCCATTAGCGGTGTTGAGGCGGCCCAGCCCGGCAGACGATTGGACGCCAAGGTCAAGGGCAAAGTTTGACAGATCGGAGTTCTGGAATCCGTTGAGACCGTTGGTTTGTAGCAGGGCCGGTCGAGTCAAGGATCTTACAACCTGGCCAGAAACTCCGGAAAGGTGGAGGAAACACAGTGCCAGAATCTTCGCTTTTAGTGATAATTGGTTTTTGCTGGTAGAGTAATGTCCCTTTGAAGCGGCCATGTTGTTTTGGTTTGTACTTTGTTTTTTTACTTTCTAGGATTACGTTTTTTCCTCCCTAGTGTTGTCTTTTTAAGTCCAATTAAGTTGTAGTCTAGTAGTGTGCCTATTGTGTCTATTTTGACTTATGCAACGCGCGTTATTGCAGCTGATGTTCTGTTTTTGTTGTTGTTTTAACACTTTTGTTCTTGTTTCACTGTTATTTAGTTTAGATTTACCTAGGTTTATAAAATGCGATATCAATTGTTCTCTCAGTGAAATACTGGATCACTCTCACAATTCATTCAAAACTGACTAACTAACTACACTGGGAAAAGTACCTGTTTTTGCCATTGCTTATATATGAAACCGCTTTCCGAGTGACGACATCGCAAACGCCATGGAGCCAACGGTACAACTCAATTCGATCACTTGTCAGAATCGGATAAACCCAGTGATCCCTTGCTACGCACCTACGTGCTTCTATAAATAGAATAAAAAGAGAAGTTAGTTTCACCTTTAAGGAATACCTGTAATGATGTAAACATGGGGTGATTTTTTATGGATCGATGACGCTAACATTAATTTGTTGACACGGGGTTGGGTTTTACATCAATGACCGCACCTTTTTTGCTGACATCCATAACACAAGTAAATTTAACCAACATATTGGAGGAAATGGGGAACTAGATGATCTAGATAACAGGGGGGAGGGGGTATTATAGAAAAGAGGGAGGGATACGAAGAAAGGGGTATAATCTCAATACACGTGTTGTACACAAGAAAAACTGCAGAGATTCGGTGGCGTACAGAATAATTTTAATTTTATTTTTTTATAATTATTCCATGAAAACAAATCTCTCATATTAGAAAACTTCATTGTAATACTATTTTAATGGGGTATTGTGTCCTTTCATAAATTGTATAAATTACACAAAACCTTCAAAAGGAGATAATATTGTTATTGTTGTTGTTGTTTGTTTGTTTTGTGTGGGGGGTTGTTTTGTTGTTTTTGTTTTTTTGTTGTTGTTTGTTTGTGTTGTTTGTTTGTTGTTTTTGTTTTTTTGTTTTTGTTTGTTTGTTTTTGTTTTTTAGATACCGGTGTGCTGATATAATTGTGGTTACACCAATTCCAGACCAGATTTCAATGTTTTAGAATTTTTAATTGTTTAAGAACACATTGTGGCTCACATGGAGAGTCTTTTTTGTATTCACACAATGGTATAGATAAACGCAAGGAAATCAGCTTACAGTAACAATGCAATTTGAAAGATATATGTGTTATTTAGTAAACATGCGGGGTGACGGGTTCGAAGGATAGAACGCGTGGCTTTTAATAGGCAGGTTGTGGGTTCAATCTCCAATCAGGCCCCTTGTTTTTCCATTTTGGCTGGTTTAGTCTCAATTCAATGTGACCGGCTAGTCCTGGATATCCCGCACTGGGGCGGCGAAGTCTGTGGTCTTCCTTCAGGGCGTAGGAAACGTCAACGTAAGAAAGAGCGTTACCCTCAACGACCAAATAATAAACGTTAATACACATAAGTATATATCTTACAGCAAATTAGGTACAATGCAACAGTTTTACAAGTCGTGAACCCTTTTTTACAGTGTTGTCAACCTGTAATTATAGATTTCCATTCCTCTCTCGTATACTCAGGCATCCAGGCAACTTTTTTTTAATCCACACTTGAAACATTTCTCATATTTATACATGTATACTTAATTATACATGTATTTATCCTGTCTATTTGACTTCTACAATCCAAACCCAAAATACAACTGTATCTACATGTATCTTGTTTTAATAAACGCTCTTGACTCATGGACGCCACATCTGACAGTATTAATTTTTGTTATTTCCGGTGACTATCCCCTTCTTACGCGCAGACACATACACTTACGCGCTTTACACCCCACCCCCTCCGCCCTTCACTTTGGCCCACAGTCCATTTACGTTGGTCAGTCTACACCGGCAGGCGCTGGCTTTAGCCGGTGCAGTGGACATTACAGTGATGTCCGACCCAGCAGGTATGATGGATGGCTGGTGACCACTGAGCTCTGACGCCGTCTTTCGATGGACAAGGAAGTTTGACCCCTCACGAGCCAATCCAGCCACCATCCATCATGTTTGCTTAAGTCAGTGTTATTTACTTATTTTTAGTTTGCAAACGAAAATTAATGTACCATAATTAATAGTTAGAGCACTCCGATTTAAAACAAATGGTTGTTTCTCTTGAGTCTGACTTTGAAGCGGCCAAAAAAAAAGTGATTACGAACGCTGTATGTCGTTAGGGAGAACAGAGAACAACAAAAAACAAAACAAAACTCCCCCGCCCCTCTTAACCTCCATGGTAGAGCGTTGGTTGTCTCAATCGAGAGGTCCGCGGTTTGAAGCCAACGATCGGTCAAAATTGTATTCGTCCAATTTCCTCGCCTACTGGCTGGGTCGGTGTCACTTCAAAGTGAACGACTAAGACAGGAGTTCAGTTCTCTTCGCCCTGTTACATGTGTACCAGCACATAAAATTGTCAGACATTTGTCTTGGCGCCCGTCCACAATATCGTCTATAGAGTAATGACGTTTGACATAAAGCTGCCAACTGAACTCAATTAACCCTTCAAAAAAGCAGCGATAAAATGTAACCTTTGGATAGGTAAGGACGGTTTGAACACTCTGAAGATAATATAATTATATGGGTGAAGTTGTTTTTGTTGTTGTTTATTTTGGTGTGTTGTTGTTGTTGTTGTTGTTGTTGTTGTTGTTTTTGTTTTTTTTGGCTCAGAGTTTTGCTCAGGCATATGTATTTTTGTATAAATAGGCTATGTAGGAAGCTTCTAGTACTGTTACAAAATAAATTTATTTCTGTAGATACATGATGTTTTTTTTTTTTCATCAAAATAAAATCTATGGAAGGTGCAGTCCGGGTGTCTCCTCTTTTATCAGTGTTCTTTCGAACGTTTTTTTGTTGTTGTTGTTGGGTTGTTGTGTTTTGGTGGTTTTGTTGTTGCCGTTTTTTGTTGTTGTTGTTGTTTGTTTTGTTTTTTTTTGTTTTTTTGTTGTTTTTTTTTT
>RQTK01000447.1:27768-76450 GCA_003991915.1 Elysia chlorotica
GTGATTTGTTTGTTTTTGTAGGGTTTTTTTTAGACTGTGTTAAGTAATTATTGTGTAAATTAAGCGTAGATTGCTATTTATGAGAGGCTCAAAAGCCAGCCCAAGACCAGTTAAATACTCCTTTAGTCTACATACTATCAATATCATATTCTTGCTCTAAAAGAAAAGCTTAGGAAGATGTAGGTGACAACGATCGTAATAGTGACTCAGATGGACTCTTTGTTGGTTATTTTCTTGCTCTAATTCAAAAAGCTCCGTTATCAGATTACATTCATAGATTTATTTCACCGAAAATCTAGTCATCGTATGTTATATAATTGTTGCAAACATTCAGGTAGGTGGCTTAATCTCCGTGCTAATAAGCACGTTAGGCGATAATAGGAATGAAATGTTAATTCCTACTCGGTGATTTTGGCGGGCTCCTCCTCGACGAGTCTGGACTGGTCACATTTCACTGACCATTTCCTCATCAAGGAAGCATCTTAGAAAACAAATATGTTTGATTTTTTTTAAATCAGCGATCAAGAGTCAAGGGGTTCGTCGAGTAGACTTTCATTTTGTGAAGTTTTTTTTACAAAAAATCAGCAGTTTTTTTTTCTTTGCTTGGTGGGCCTGTGTATAATTAAAGATGGTCCTGTCTCCTTGCTAGTGTGTATGGATGTGTCCATATGTTAGAAAAGAATCTGTGTTTTTTCGTTATAGGCGATTAAACACCACAGAAAATATGTGGCTCTGTGTACAACCATCTGTGTGTTTGGCGACAGAAGAATTATTTCACCTACACACCTAAATGTTTGGTGGCTCTATTTAGGGGCCCTTATAAACGATGTTGTTGTTTTTTTTATTACCAGGCAACCTGTCAGATTTATTTACTGTTTTGCCTTAGGCCAAAAGCTATATCAAAAACCTAAAGCAGAGCTGATGACTTCCAACTAAGTTCCTCAAATCTTTATGAAATCACAATCTCTATCTCTCCTGTGCTCTTGGGAACTCACCTAATTATTTCAGTGCTTCGAACTGAAAGCGGAGAGTCTGCAGTTCAAATCACAGCTGGTGATACTAGTATCAAAGGTGGTGAAAAATGGATACATTTCAAAAGAATTTCATTCTCAAAAATGAGTTAGCAAGGGCTGGCCTATGAAATCAAAATGGAAAGAATTGTCCCTTTTCCCCATTTGGTGCCAAGTCTCAATTGAAACAACATAACAAAAAGAATCAACAAAAAAAAAACCTGTTCTATACAAATCATTTGTATTTTATTTACAAAGGAAGATGAAAGTCAGATATATATTTTTTTTTCTGTCAATTTCAAGTCCTAAACGGCCCATGACTGTGCGTAGCTTTGTGGTATTTTCTCTTGGGCTGTCTCACAAATTCAGGATTGTATTGAGAGTTGTATCTCCTCTTCACTCCCCTCCTCTGTCCCTCTGAGTCGTAGTCATCACTGGAGCTCGAACTATCACCACGGTTCTTTTGGGCTCCATACTTGGACGCACTATCTGCTGTCCCAGTAGCTGTAAAAAATATGCAAATAGAATAAGTGGTTTTATTAAAACAGCAGTAGTAGGAGTTATAGGGGAAAGGGGGAAGAGAGGGAGGCAGTGATAGAGAGAGAAAGAGAGAGGGTAGAAAGATAGAGAGGAGAGGGGGCGGATAGAAAGAAAGGTTGATCAAGAGAGAAGGAGAGAGAGAGGAGGAGGAGAGAGACAGAGAGAGAGAGAGAGAGAGAGAGAGAGAGAGAGAGAGAGAGGAAGAGAGAGGGAGGGAGAGAGAAATATGGGTTGAAGGGCAGGAAGAGAGACAGAGAGAGAGAGAAAGACATATGGGTTGAAGAGCAGGGAGAAAAAGAGAAACAGAGAGAAAGAGTGTTTGATTTGGAGAATTTGCTTGTTTGTTTTTTGTTTCTTAACGTCCAACGTTAGCACTTCATTGGTTATATTGTGGAAGAGGGCCCCAAGACTGACATCTGACAATTTTACTTGCTGTCACAAACAAGACCGAGCGAGGAGACCTGGACTCCTGTCTGTGTCGATTACAATAAACTGACACCCACCCAACCAGTAGGGGACGAAATCGGACAAATATATTTTTGACCAATCGTGGGATTCAAACTGCAGACCTTCAGATCTGGAGACTCAACGCTCTACCACTTAGGCCAGTCTGTCCTCTGAAAGACAGGAAGACCTGAGAGACTCTAACAGGTAAAATGGCAATGCAGACTGTGTGGGTGCAAGTATTTACACAGTACAGTATTTATGAGCCCACATCGGAATGTTTATTTATTGAAATGGGGTGTTGAAAGTTGGTCATGTACTGCAATTATGCAGGAGGGCTGTAGGTGTGCAAAGACATTACCTGGACCATTTTGTTTTGTTAGATTTACAAATATTAAGATTGGATTGTTGTTTTTACCCGTTTGGAGTGTTAGTTTCCCTATTTTGTTAGATTTTTTTCCTTGAGTATACTTGATAATAGATTGTTGGATGAATACATGTTATAACTTCCAAAAAGTTTAAAGTAATAAGAGGCAATGTGTAAGCGGAGAAACAAAATTGTTACAGGAATTTGCAACTTTAAAGGATCCATGTTTGACGTAATTTACTGCATAGCTTGAAGGCACAATATAATATGGCCGGCTTAGACAGAAGTCGATCCGTTTGTCTCTGTGTGGCAACATGCAAATTGTCAGACTTGGGACCCCTACATGATATAGCCTTGTTGCTGAAGTTGGAAGTTGAGTAACCAACAGTTCAACCAACATACAGTAAAGGTACATGCCAAAGTTACACTGAATTTAACAACCGTGGACAGAGCCTAAACCCGAGGAAGTACCTGTGGCAGTCGAGGGTGACAACAGTGCCTGAGCTCTAAGTTTCTCTTTCCTCTCTCTGGCTATTCTCTCAGCGCGCATTTCTTCAATTGTCTTTTTGGGTGCTGGAGCTGAAATAGATGGTGCTGCTGAAGACAGGGACTTCCTTTTCCTTTCCTCCTCTCTGTGCCTTCTTTTTTTGTCTTTGTGTTTATGTTTCTACAGAGAGAAAGCAAAGCAAACATTTCAATTAAAGAATAGACTTTTTATGATGAGAACAAAATTTATATCATGTTATGCTTTTTTTGTGCCTCAAACAATGCCATAATGTTCGGTACTTTTTTCGGAAATTAGATTTAGTTTTTAAGTACTTGTTAACAGAGTATGTACATTTGTTGTTTCTTTTTCTCTTACTTGGCAGATCAAAGCTCTTTTAGCTTGAAATAAGGCAAATGGAATCTTGCATCAAAGCAGGGAAAAAATGTTTGCGGTGGAAATGTCTTGAATATTGAGTGCTATGGTATATTTTTAGAAAGGATGTACACATAAAGCATATCTGTTGATGAATTTGACACATCTTTTTAATTAAACCCCAATGAAAGTGGCAAAGTCAAGATGATTTGAACCAGTAAATGAAAATTGACAGCAATTCAATTTTCACAGTAATGGACATACAATTTTTTATTATTACCTCAAAAATAGGGGTCAAATTCGACACATACGCACTCAACTCGGTAATAAACTAGAAATATTTGACCAAAAAAAACGTTGCACTTGAACCAATCTCTCTATAATCATTCGAAGGTGTGCAAACTGGGGTCAATTCAAAGCAGTGTAGGGTGCTAAGTCTTGGGAATTGTGTTCTGGAATCTGTCATACTATCGGATTTCATTGAGAACCTACACCACACAAAACTAGGTTGAAAGTCACTCAAAAACTCATTTTCTTAAATTTCAGCATGAACATCAACAAATAGAAGGGTTGACAACAGCACTCTAATAATTTGATGAAAAATTAAACATATTTTACATAATCAGGAAGACAACGTTTGACTACGAAATAAATCTGCTTCTAACAATAAAATGTTATCTAGTGATCATAGCCTTAAAACAAACCTTATGTTTTTTATGTTTCTTCTCTATGTAATCTTTCATCTGTAACAAAGGGTCCATCTCATCCATACGCTTCTGCTGCATGGCTCGTCTGTAAAGCAACATTGTATATATTTTGGGTTTTTGTGCATGGATGAGTAGAGACCTTAAAAAAAAAACAGGGTCTGAGAAGTCAGAAAACCACTCAGATCAAAACAATTTGACTTATAACATTTAAATATACACACATGTATAATACAAATATATAAAACCTTTCACTAGTTAAATTTCATTCCATTTGTATTCCACTGCATGTATATAAAGATAATGAACTCCCAATTCCTTACCCAAATCCTTTAAAATTGTGAAACTTTGCAAGAAGTTGTGATTTGGCCAAAAGTTGCTAATAAGTTACAAATTCCAATCGCACGGAAAGTGCCAGAATGAGAAGATGTTTCCGGCGCCTTTCTTTTTTTCATTTTTGTTTTTTTCATCTTGTGTTGGAATGGGTTTCAAGCAGATCTATTTTTGAACTTCTTGTTATTGGCAGGGTTAAATAGTTACAGTTCTCTTTATAACCAAAATAAATTTTAGGGCTAAAATTAAAATTTTAAAAAGGGGAATTTCAAACCTCTCGTATTCAAGATATCTTTAAAAATGAGGACTATTGTAAATCATTCATTATCTGTTAACAACAAGAGCTTCATGCAAAACTAATAAGATGTTTACAGTATTTTTAAACGTCCCGCTCTAGCTAAACGACAGCTGCTCTGCAAACCTAAAAAATACAGTAACAGGCAGTTAATAAATACTAGTAGGGTACCAGATATTTATGTAGATCATTTGGTAGTGCTCTGGACTAACCAGCAGGTCATAGGTTCAAATCTCATCAAAATAAAGAGAACTGATAACGACACTCCCGATAGTCTTATTATTTCAGAAATATTCCATCACTGCCCTTTCACAAAACTTGATGGAAGATAAGATACAATTCAGGCTGCCAATGACAGGTTAACCGCTTGGATTGACGGGCTAAATGTGGAGGTGCAGCCATATGATACTACGAGGGCAGGCTGATAAATAAGGGCCGTTTTTGAATAACTTTTTTTATTTATCAGCCTGCCCTCGTATTACATAATTTATGAAATACTAAAATAAAATGAAGATTACTTCAATTCAGCCTCTCTGTCCTCTTTTTTTTCTCCTTCCTCATCTTCGGCCTTTTTTCTAAGGCTTTTATCCAGGTACCAGGGTGCACTTTCTGATTTGGAATAAACCAGAAGAAAAAACAGGGGGGAGGGGGGAGAGTCTTTTCAGGCAGGGCATTTAACTAAATAACTCCAGGTTAAAAAATAAATAAATAAATAAACATAAGCAGTATTTTAACATACAGTCAGAACAATATCTGGTCCTATGTTTGGACAGGGAGCCCCAGTAGCTCAATGGCTACTGCTCTGGACTTAGAACAAATGATGTGCAGCTGAGAACTTTGCTGGTGCCCCCAATACCGTTAGAGGATTCTTCATGAAACTTTGCATCAGAAGGCGAACAACTAATCAAAGATTTTTCTTCATAGAGGCTTTCAATGAAACTACTGATGCTTTTTTAGAAATTGTTTACAAATATGTGAAGACCTACGGCAGAAAAATGGAAACTTTTCTTTCACTTATTTATTGGTTATTAGACTTTAGTTTAGATTGTTTCATGGAATATTTTGTATTAGTTTTCCACCCATATGAACAATGAAACCTGGAAAAACGACCTGTCTGGTTTCATATATTAAAACATAATATTCCTTTAATTCTGTGCTTTTCCATGGCTGCTACTGAAATGTTTAAGAGCAAAGACATGAATTGAAGGGGATATTAAGCTAAGCAAAGATTATCCCTGTTTAGCCAGAAACGTAAAAGAAATAGACATGAACTAAAATACAATGGAGCCTGCTTTGGTAAAACGTCCTAGGAACACCCTAAAAGTTTAATCTTATCCCCAAGCTATATACTAAATATTAAATAGCGTCTGTAAAGTAATAGAAAAGAAATTGGTGCACAAAAACAGTTTACACAAAACCATAGTTTATTCTTATCTGATTCGACAAAATTGTGTTCATCCACATATTCATGATTAGCTTCGGCTCAACTTGAGTTTTACCTTTGTTCTCTAGCGCAGTCTGACCTAGGTATGTTAGTAAACCAATTCTCTTCTCTAATTCCTCCTGCTCCTTTTTCTTCTCAGCCTCATGTTCCTTATTTGTGCCTTGTTTAACCAGCTGTCAAATACAAGAAAAATTCTCATGAAGTGAAAAACAAAGTTAAAGAGAATAATAGAGTGGATCCATCAATATAAGCAGTGTGATTTTGTAAAAGTTATTTGACCTAGTTGGGTTTTCCTTTTCTGTGAGTAACCTTATTGAAGAAGGTTGAAATTAAAAAACAAAACAAAAACAACAACAAACAAACAAACAAAAAACAGAGCAAACAAAAATATTGTGCAATAATTGTTAATGAACACTAACCAGTACTAAAAAAAAAAATGTCAGAGTCGGCTATTTCAAAGAAATTATAAACCCTTGTCTAACACAAAACAAGAATTAGAACTGAAGAATCTTTAAAAACTATTGACCAATACCAATTTTTCTTTCCTGTAAAAAATTTGTTTGAAACAGCTCTTTTGACTTTTAGACACGAACAAGATGAGAGAAAAAGTCTACACTTACACTTTAACATATTTCTGATGACATTATTGATCGCATTGATTATGGATATTTGCTTGCTGAGCCTTTAAATTTATGTGACGCGTTTGACTCAATTATCTCTGACCTCTGACTGATAGTATGACCATAGAGCGTGCAGCTTCCCAGAATTATATGATTTTACTGGAAAATCTAAGGGACACAAAACTAACCAAAAATTAAATAATACAAATTATGATAGTTAGAGCCTGTTTGTTTAAAAATTGTAACAGCTGTGCACCAAGAACATGGTCAAAACTTCATGTTATATTTATGAATGTGATATAAAGTTGTTGTTTTTTTTACATATAGTTTTGGATTTTAAAACCTCATGGTATAGAGGTATATAACAAACAGCAGGAAGATCATACTCACACCATCCTCAATATCCTTGAAAAAATTCATGTGCTCCTTGGTGTCCCCTAGTCCAGGAATAACACAGTCCTTACTGACTGGCTGGGCGACAGAGACATCCCTTGAGGTGTTTGCAGAAGAACCACTTGGTAAGCCCCCACTCTCAGCACTGGATGGGGGAAGTCCTCTGCTTCTGGCTTTGTTCCGCAACAAATTTGTGCGGGCTTCTTGTTCCTGCAATCAGATTTTTATTTTCTACTATGCTCTTGTACTACACATGTAGCAGTAACTTTTTATTGATCTGCGCACCTTCCATTTCAATATAATGAAAAATCAAAGCTTTTGTATATTTAAATGTTTGAAAATTCCCCAATGTACTGTGCACACAAGGAAAAGACTTTAAATCTTGCTTTGTGAAAAGGTTAAGAAGGTCATATCTCAACCTTCCTCCCTTACCAATGTTCCATATCATTGTGACGTTTAAGATCATTTCTCGCCACTGTTATGTTCATTATTGCCTGCTCAGAGAATGATCTTGGCTTTCTTTATTACCAATGTTTCATCTCACAGATGATCTTGAAGATCATTTTTTGTCATCCATTAGTTCATTTGGGTACTTGATGATATAGCACTCTAAATATTCTGCAGTTTTCTATGACTTATCTGTCTTTATATTCCCTACAAATTAACAGGGTTTTAAATTCTAATGGCCAGACAATCACAAATTTATTTCAAAAGTGGAAAGTCATAGAAAGATAAAAACCTAATTTTACGCAGATTCAAGATGCATTCCATGATAATTGTTGATACAACTGGATTTTTTCTAAATCCTAAGCAATACTTAAAACTATCTTTACTTACAGCCAAAGCAATGCGACGCTGTTTCTCCTTTTCCTCCTCTGCAGCCTTCTCTTCATCCCTGCGGACTCGTTCAATGTTCTTTTTGGTCCGAACATGCCAACTAAGGTTTTGGATGGAAAAAAAAATTATACTGGTACACCGGTATATATATATATTTTCTCAATTGTCGAGCAATACATAACCTTATTAATAAGTATGCATACAAATTAAACTTCATGAAGAAAACAAAAACAAAAACAAACAAAAATTAAAAGATACAAAGTGAACAAAAAACATGTAAATGTAAAGGTTGCAGATAAAAAGTAAATGGAAATTTGAAATCAATGGTATAAGATCAAGAAATCAAAAACAAAGAGCAACTTGAAGCGAAAAAAATGTGTTAAAAAGATTGCTCGTCAGAGCTTTTTTGAAAGTCTCGATGCTTGCACTCTTCCTAATTTCTTGTGGAAGAAAATTCCACACATCATCACATGTGGCTAGTGAAAGTCAATGAGTGGTCAACGAAAGATTTATAATGAGTTTAAGTCAAAGAAAGACATTTTTCCCCTTTCACGGTGAGTTGCCATGTTTAGATAAGAATGTATTTGTGGGGCCAAATTATTCAAACATTTTTAAGAAGTTTCTTTCATTCAATTTCTTGTTTTAATGCCAGCCAATGTAAAAAACAAAAATAGGGGCTTCACAAGCTTAATTTTCCTTTTCTTTCAAATAACCTTGGCTACATAATGTAATGCATTTACAGCAAAATTTTGACAAAAAACAAAGTGCACAGAAAATTTTAGAAAGAAATGTGTATCTAGCAATGGACACTCGCCTTTAATTGAATACAAGTTCTTGTATACACATCCCTTTTCTGCTTTAAGTAACCCATAAAACTTGACCCAAGAATTAACTGGCTCCGCTGAGAGGGAACTGCAGACTCTGCGCTTGAGTCCACTAAACTAGCTTCTAAAGCACATCTAGGCACCATTTAACTGGCTATGGCAGTGGGTCTTCATTCATTCCTTAAGTTCCTACTCATCCCTTCACATGAGAAATTTAAATAAACGGATCTCAAAATACCAAACAATGAAATCCTTAAATAGTTTGGCAGATTCTGATCTCTGCCTCCCAGGGTTTCCCGAAAAAATTTCACACCAGATGGCTGTGTCCATTTTTTTTGCTGAGTATCGCACCATCTTAGACTTGTGAACAGAGGCTCTATCCAGCAAAGCCCATTCATGAATGCAGTTATACAATACTTACAAGTAGGCCTAAATCAAAATACTCACTACAGTGTAAAAGAGAACCAATTACAGGCCAAAAGTCACAAGAACAGAACAGCATTTAAAGTCAAATATGTACATGCAATGTATACTGTTCAGCGTCTGTTTTACATCAGTGTGTGTCTGTCTTTGTGTCTCGGAGGGGCGGCATTTGACACAAAGATAAGAATAATTTACACAGAGGCTTTTCAACACCACCGTGTCCAACATCAATTGATCGTCCATTTATATATAGAATGGACTGGAAACACCGGCCGAGAATCTGCCAACCTGTTCATTAATTAGTAGATAGTTTAAAAGCCATACACACGTTTCTCATGAAAGGGTTGAATAAAAAGAGGCATGTATACGATATGAATGAAGGCCCACAGCCAAAGCGAGTTGATTGATGAATAAATGGTAACCCATGATACTCAGTGTGGGGTGACCGTTGATATATAAGCCATTAATGGACTAGGACAGAGTCTGCAGTTATCTCACAGCGGCACAGCGGAGCCAGTTAACTAGACTATGTTCTGGGACAATGATAATCTAGAATATTTTGTCACAAACTTATGATATTCGCTTACCTTTTATGTGGTAAAATATTCATTTTCAGTTGAGTGAGACAACTCAACTCACGGTAAGCTGTTGACTTGCAAACTGGATTCTAGACTAGAATCTAATCTAGGCCTAGATCATGAAATAACAAAAAACAGAAACGGTTTCAAAACTTATCCATCTTTAGATCTACTACAGTGAGTTCTTTATAGAGAACTTATTAATTGTGGTATAGACTTTAGTACAACGGTTGTTTAGTTGTTTGTCGATACATGTCTCAGATTGTCTCTCTGTATTTTACGTTATAATTTCGTTACGCATCTGTGTATCTACTGTATCATGTCGTGTATGACTTAATCTAGCTTTAGAAGCAGAAGAGTGTTTGTTTACAATATTGACACAAACACGGTTTTGGTCATAAAGAGCTCTTTTATGTAACAGTAACAGTTTCGCTAAATTCATACATCGAGCTACTTAAGTGTCTGGTCTGACCTTTTGTTCTACTATTTTAATAGCGACAATGAAAAATATCGATCTAAGCTCCAACTACTCTTAAACCTTTGTATTTTTTTGCTCGTAACTTCATTACGTTATTCATTATTCCTTATTAATAAGGTAAAATTCTCCCTGTAGTCTGAAACTTAAAATAACAAATCACGTTTAAAGATACGAAACTTTCTTTCATGACCTTCCTTTCGGTTTAGAATTTAGACCTACAACCGTGATGGGATCTGAGTAGGCC
This sequence comes from Elysia chlorotica, assembly GCA_003991915.1. NCBI lineage: Eukaryota > Metazoa > Mollusca > Gastropoda > Plakobranchidae > Elysia > Elysia chlorotica. Next base: position 38,162 of record RQTK01000447.1, read on the forward strand.
TACCGGTATCTGACTAAAACAAATTTATCGAGAGATTAAAAATTCACCTCCAGTATAAGGTGGCTTATCATTTATTTCACTTTCAGGTAGCACACTAAGGCTGAGGTGACTTTACAGCTAGGCTAGGTTCAGACATATCTTGCAGGCAGAGACCAGATACTAGCATCTGACTATGAACTAGTCTATATAGATCTATTTATAAAAAATAATGGTAGCGTCTTATAAAATACATTACAAGTACATTACATTGCGAAAGTTACCTTCATTTTTTAGGTAGCATTTTAAAAGAAATATATAGGTATTTAAGTAATCAATGACCAAAGAGACTTATTTGGTCTTCAAGCTGGGATCTCTATTTAATGTTGGAGATTAATGCAAGAAAAAAGTTTAAAACATTAGATGATTAGGTTAAGTGATAAAAACTCTAGATCTACCTAACTTCCTGGGGGAAAGCTGCAGTCTGAATGAATGGAGATCTAATTTCAGAACTGAACTTACTCTTTTTTTTTTTCTTATTCCATTTGCTCTTAATTCCAACAGGTTTAGGGTAACCTCACCTAACTTTGACCAATGTTTTTGTTAATGTAACTTTCACTGAAGGCAAGTTAATGTACAAATTTTTAAATGTGTATAGCAAACATTGGCCAAAGTTTGGTATCATTTGGAGTTAAAATTGAGGTTACCCTTATCATTTTGTTTTGTATGTTAAAATCATAAATTTCTTCTTTTTTTCACTCAAAAGTTGCATGATGGTTTATGATTTTACTTATGCTTGTGTGTTTAATAACTTACAGTTTGGCAGAAAAGAAACATGGCTGGCAGTAGGAGAGACAAGCTTGGCTCAATATTCTCAAGGTGTGTGCTATTTGATTCGCACCCTTTGTTTCCTAGCATTAGGAAGGTGCAAGTTTCAACGAAGATCATTGGCATTTTTAGAGCTTCTTTATCATTAATTTTTTCTTTAATATATATATGCAATATTGCCACAATAAAATTATTACAGAAATTCAAAACTGTTAAGTTATGGATTATTGTTGCCTACAATGAGAACCCTCAACTGATTTGATAAACATAGTTTTTTTCCCTTCAAGCAAAACCCTGCAAAAGGTGCGTGCAAGGACTCTGCTTTCTGACTTTGTAAAATAACAATTGTACTGTTGTTAATTGAGACTGTATAAAAATGGTTGGGTTTGGGCATCATGCTGCTTTTGATGTACCCATTATTTGTGATTTCCTATGTACTGTTGATATTAAATACACGGAAGTTGAGGTGCTGCCCTTGAATTTGCGAGCTTGTTTCGGGTGCCTGCAGATAAGGCTATTATTTACTGTCTGTGTCAGTAAGTAAACCAGGTGACTTTAAATGCATATATGCTAAGTCATTAAGATAGGTGGTATACCAGTTATAAATACATGTGTTCCAAGTCTGTTGGTTTTCTTTGTCTCTGTGAATAACTTTGGGAATCCATTTCAGACTTTCACAAAATATTTATCTGCTTTAACTGTGGATATGTTTTTCTATTGAAAATGTTGATTGATTTATGATAATTAAACTATTAAAATTTAAACAATATGTTAGCTAGCTACACCTCTTATCACAACATCCTTTTGTAATAAGGGAACTAATAAAGATATCAAGAAACATATGGGTCTTATTGGCAAGTTTTAGTACTTTAAAACAAAGAATTATGCATTTTGTTTTGGACTAACTAGATGTAATAGGATGCAAACATAGGTGAAAAACGGAAATATTGGGTGTCTGGCGCTATACGTGGGCACATTCCACAGACTGGTCGATCAGGTTGGACTGGTGATTGATTGCCAATCAGCTCACCGGCGGCAGGTGCCTAGAGCTAGCTCTAAGAGCATACTAAAAGGCCACATTTGCTATTTTTATCAACTGTGAATAATTTTGATAATAAAACTTTGCACTGTATTATCACTGTCTAATTGTTAACGTCCTGTGCACATACCAGAAATTGAAAAAGAAAATTTTAATTTTTCAGACTCACAGGACTTTTGCGGTCCGGTGCAATAAAAGAGGAAGACAGACCAATCTGGTACGATGTTGTGAAAGCTTTTCCTCCCCAACCCAGGCCTCCACCAAAACAGAATATTCCAAACATTCTCTACCCAGAGGATTTTGTCCGTGTGTAAGTTAATTGATTTTACCTTATGTAACGACAGTGAGAAAGGGAGATTAAAACAGATTCTCATTGTTTTTACCTGTTGGCAATGTTTGTATTGAAGATCTACCCTTGCTTTTCTTGGAGGCAACTTTGCTAGAAATCACAAAGGTTGTTAAGACAAATCTTGTATAGATTGAAAAAGTCAAGAATGACTAATGATTATATTAATAACAGACTAGCAAAATGGATTAATGTATGATTAAAAGCAGTGGCAGTGAACACGGCAAAGGATAGGGAAGTTTGGAGGGGCATGATACTACAAAGCATGGTACATGTTTGGTGGATGAAATATTAATACCCATAATAATGATAATGTAGTTATTGTAGTAGTAGTAGTAGTAGTAGTAGCAGTAGTAATATGCAGGACACCAAAAAAATGTACAAATCAGTATAAGCCTTCATCAGACTGTGAGACGCAAAAATGATAATGGTAAAAAAAAAAAAGATGAAAAATGTATAAGTACACACTTAGAAATTACATGGAGAAGATAAAAAGAGATATCAGACATACAAAAAAATCTATCAGAGAAATAGATTATGAAGATTTAATATATCAAAATGTAACAATTAAAACAAAAGAAAAAAAATCAAATGTACATCAAAAAGGAGAGCAAAATAATTAAGATTTGTCGCAGTTGCAAAGATAAAGAGAGGAGGGAGGGGTATGTATGATGAAAATAACAAACAAAATCGAGTTAATAAGAGATACGTGATAATTCTATATCAAAAAATGAAATTAGTTTTATAAAAAAACAGGTCTAAAATAAAATATGTAAAAGTAGTACTAGTGTATTATTATAGCTTTGCGGTTATACATCTAACTTGGTTATTACTATGAATATAAAGCTGCTTAAAAGTGAAATAACTGAATATACTTTTTTTTCTCTCTTCTTATGAACAGACATTTCTACAACACATACACTGATCCTGGTGCAACAAAGCTGGCAGACAAAAAGACCAAATCTGTACAGCAAAGGTGTGTGATTTGATAATATTTCCTCATGTCCTCTGCTTTTGGTTTTGTAGATTTATTAAGGACTTAGGAGGAATAAGACTCTTTTCCACTTACACTTCTTAAAATTGATTATTAGGAATGAAGCTCCCCAAACATACCACAGAGAATACATCAAGAAATATAGGTATTGTTGAATTTTAAAGAAAGAAAGAAAAGACTCTCCATGTGTGGGTTTCGTAATTGTTATTTAGCTAAGTTAAAAGTTCAGAACTTTTTGACATTGCCAGTTGACACTAATAATACTGTAAAAAAAATTACTCCCCATTCCATTCGCAGCCATAAACAGTCGCAGCTGAATTACATTTCCCTCCAAGTAAAATGTAGGGGTTGATGTAGCTCAGTTTTGCAAGAGGATATTTTTCAAATGTGTCACTGTCAGTGTCAGATTAATGTGAAAGGATTAGACAGAAGTTCTGACTTTCCATTCTGTCTTTGTGTGACTGCCCAAAAAAGTTGGCACCCATCCACATGATAATCTAGTTGCTGTCAATAGACATTATGAGTCCAACAAACCAAACAATAAAGTGAACGTCTTCTAATAATTCCTCTTTGTCGAACACAATCTTTTGAAAATATGGTGCTTTTGTAAATTATTATTTATATGATTCCTTTCTTGATTATAAAATTTGACAATAGGCCAAATATGCAGTTATGGTGCTAAACACCACTCCATTGTCGCTGCTTTGCAATGATTGTTGTAACTTCACCTACCCTATTGTGTGTGATAGAATTGTAGAAAGATTGAAATTGCCAAAAAGTACATATTTCATCTCTTTTCAACGATCAGGCACCTACAACTCATTTAATTGGTAACTTAATAGTGGTTGGTGCACTATATTAGACAGTGAACTTTGCATATGAAAAGCTTGTACCCACCAAGATCTTGGTTTGAAAGAGGTGTAGTGAACCTTAGATATACTGAGGTTGGCAGAACCGGTTCAAAACTTGTGATATGCAGAGCTGCCAACTTATCCCACCATAAAAGTGTACAAATGTGTTCTTAATTATGCTAGCACCTTTTTGTATAGATTTGCACACTTTCCATTAAAAAAAAAAAAAGTCAAAACTTTAAATTTTCGTCACAATAGTGGACACACAGAAGGAATTGGTCTATAATTGTGCACTGTGAAAAGGTAAAGCCAAAATTCTGTAAGAAAATAATTGCAAATGCGCTTTTTGGTGTAACTTATGCAACTTTGTGAAATGCAAAGATTAACAGATGTGAATTTTTTTTTAATATATTTTTATAAAGGTATCAAGGATCAAGTATTGGTTCCATCTCTGCGCTGTTTGTTAAATTTTTTCATTATTTTTATAATCAGTGAGGATTTTTGGTGAAAGATACCAAGAAACAGCACGGGAAAAAAATAAAAATAAAAAGTGTCTTTCTTAATGTTTTAATCACCTATCACAGATGGTGCAGGTGCTTTGGATGACTTTATTTTCAAATTGTGATTTTTCTTTTGATTTTATTTTCTCAAGGTTTGTGGATCAGTACCTAGACTTGCATGAGAAGAAATCCGTACCACCAGACAGTCTGTTTGAAGAAACGGTGCGGATCTTAAAGGAAGGGGGAGTTAGGCTGATTACACATGAGGAAAAACAAGCAGAGAAGGTGGGACCACAGGCTCTTTTTTTTTGACATGTTGTTTCCTTAGCTTTTTAACAGAAAGAGGGCAATAATGGGATGAAATTCAACAAGATTAATATGTTGATTCATATTGAATATTAAGTTTACAATGGGTTATGGAAAAAAAAACTTACTACTTTGTGAGCTGATATTGTAGTTGTACTCTCTAGTGCAAGTTGTAGTATCTTTTTGGAAATCGGCGACCAGCATACAATCACTAAACCAAAAGAAAATTACTGACTTTATACCGCTGTCTGGCAGAGTTTCTCGAAAAATTGACTCATTTTGACACAGCTTTCCCTCCCTTATTCATTGCAGTACCACTGCCAGTCATGAGTTAAATAATCTATCATTAACAAGGCCTAACATCAACCCCTCTCTCGCTACATATTCAGCGCTAGTAATAGGCTTACATGCCAATCATCGCAAGCCATGGGGCCTAGCCAAATGTAGTCTCTAACACCAAACGTGAGAAACCAAACAAACATTGTTACATCACTTTTTTACAGTTACAAGTCGATCAGTGCAAGCCATCTAAACCTAGACCAACACAGTCTCTAACACCGAATGTGCTAAGCCAAGCAAACATTGTTGCATCACTCATCACTGTGTGTGGCATGTGATCATATATGCCCCTTTATTTTTTCGTTTTATCTTGAACAATGTTTAAACTGAAATTGAAATAAGACTTCCGAAAATTTCGGTTCCATATTTTATGTTCTTTATGTGAAATAACATAGTGAATATTTTTATCGATTTATTACCATTATAAAATGCTTTTTTTTTTTTAATTTAGGAAGTTTTACTTAAGGAGGTTGTAAATGCCATGCGAGCGATCAATTTACCAAATCATCATCTTTGACGTGTAATTAGAGAATATATGTACTTGTATATTTATATGGCAAGATGGGGGGAGTGTCTGAAACATTATTTGCATAGTGCACACTAAGCATGCAAATTTCTAAAGCCAAGAACTAAGTTTTATTTTTTTATTTTTGTGAAACATATGTACAATCACAGTGGAGTTTGCTTAAGGTTAACCCTGTTTCAGATACACTAAGACTTGAGGGCACCACTTTCCCTTTTTTTTCTTCATTTTACAGTCACTGTTTAATATAACTTTAGATAAAACAACTTAAGATCTGTCCCCCAAGAGATTACTCTTGAACGGGTACAACTGTAAATTGTAATGTACTCAACAGTGTGATGTAAATACTCTCTATGACATTTGATATCCTGCACCAGCTCCAAGTGATAGAGATTCCCAGCGAGAGCCGAAGATAAGGGCCACTTAACCCAAGTTGTTCTTGAACCTTAAATTGTATCAGCAAGAAGATAGATCTAATACATTCAACTCAGTAAGTTAATAATATAAAACACTTTCTAATTTTTTATATCTTGCACCCAGTCCCAAATGAAAGACAGAGATTCCGAGCGAGAGTCGAAGGTAAATGTCAGACAACCTGAGAGACTTCAAGCAGGCGATCCGTTCATTGCAAATGCAACGGTCGTATCGTCGAGACCATCAGTCAAACCACAGACTAAAGCCAAACCAGAAGTGTCCTCAGTGAACATTGACTCACTTTTTGATGGTAGCAGATGACACTTTTCTCTTGTACCCTAATAAATGTTCTGTATTGCTTTAATAAATATTATGCACATATTTGAGTCTGTGGTTATGAATTCATTTCTCTTGAAATTGAATCCTGTTATGTTTTAAGATGTTAATTTAATTGTGTCAACAACAACAAAAGATTATAGAAAGAGGTGCACAGGCTATTTTCAGCATTGAGTTTGTATAGTGAACAATCATATGTTATGTAATTTATATATGTTCTGCTCCTGTCTTAAAAATTATTACAGTTACATGCTTATTGCTTTAATTATAATTTACATGCTTATTGCTTTAATTATAATAATAAAAACAAAATTTGAGAAGTCAAAATACACGCAGTTCTTATATCTAGTGTGCTGTGGAAAAAGTGCAGTGCAGGTCGGATTCAACAAACTACCTCGTCAACCCTATCTGTACATCGTGTTTTACTATCGTAGCAGTACATCGGGGTTGACTTTGTGCCCCCACATTTTAACAGACGGTCAATGCAGAAGAAAAAAAAATCAAATCTAGATCCAAAAAGAGTCAAATCATTAAGATAAGTCGCAAACAGAAATACAGAGAGAGAAGTAGAATTAGTGGCAGAAGGATGAAAAGGAGGAGGAGGAATAAGACTGAGTAGAACTAGGAGAATGAGTTGGAGTAAGACTAAGGGTAGGAATAGAAGAATAGGTGGAGTAGCAGGACGAGTATGACATGAAGGATTAAGGGGAGGAGGAGAAGTAGTAGTTGTAGGAGGAGAAGTATGAAGAGTAGGAATGGGAGTAGGAGTAGGACAAGTAGGGATAAAATTAGGAAATGAAGGGGTAAGAGAAGGAGGTGGAGTAAGAGGAAATAGATTTGCTGCACGAAGCGTGGTAACCAAGTACGGATAGAAATAAATCTCAGCTGCTCTCTTTACAGTAGCGGGGTGTCTGTGTCACACCTGGTGTACTGATAGGAATATAAATTATCAGTTTTTTGTCACTCTATGGGGTGGGTTGTCAAAGTCACCCCCATTCCCTAAAATGGGATGGTTTTAGAAATGACCTCTGGTCAGTTACATTTCAATATTTTGGTTATAATCCTTGTGTTATCATTTGTCAAAATGTATTTTTGAGGAATACCAAAAATTTCGCTAATAAAAGTAATATATTTTGATTCCAAGTATATTAAAACTAATGAAAATGACCCCTGCGGTTTAAAAATGACACATACTATTCCACATTTCTAGTACAATTTTATCACAATTTTTGTTAAATCATTCACATACACACACAAACCGTAAATTGTAAGAAATAAAAGGGTTCGACGGGTAGAAACCAATTTTATTTCAACATAATTTTGTTTTCTTATAGTATAATACAAATATAACAAAAAGTTTGAAGGTGAGAACATCTAAAATGAATTATGAACACTAAATGAAATGAATAAATTGGTATCCACCTGGATCATTCAAGTTTAATAAATTTTAAGTCTTGAATTAAACATGAACATGCCACATAGATTTTAGTCTTTTCAGACTAGTTTGCATAGCTACCTTTCAGTTCAAATCAAATGCTAATAAATCAGTTTTTTCTCACATAACAGCTCAACTAAATTGAAAAGGTGATGACTTTGAAATATCTACTTAAGTATGAACATATCTGGTAGTATTTTTTTTTTATGCATATCAAAATTAATAAAAACAAACGAACCAATATAAAAATTCATCATGACAAAACAAACCTTGTTCCAATCACGTTTGTGTTTCCTTATCAATAAAAAGGTATTTTTAATAATAAAAAAAAACAAAAAAAAACAGAGTTACCATCATTAATGTAAAATAAAACAAAATTCTTCTGAAGTCATGATATTTACTTGACTTTTAAAACTGTAGACCAATTTGAAGACTTTTTTTTTTAAATGTTATGTTTTGAATTGGTTTATGCTTTAATTCCTCTTTAAAATTTACACAATTTTTTTAATAGGAACAAATAATTGGTAAAATAGAATTGAAAGGACTGCACTTGGTATTATTTTTGTGCGAAAACAGTATTGACCTTAAATTGCATTTTTGGACTGAAGATACACTTATTATTTATATCCCTTTTTCTTCTTAATGCAACACTCTCTTTTCAAATCAAGGTGCTGTCTTTTTGTAGACTTCATACCTCAGGCTTGATCCCTACAAAAAGAAAAGAAAATCAAACAATCATAAAAAAAAAACAATTATGATGAAAATGATTTGTAATGATGTTACACTTGAACAAATAAAAAATGCTGGTGGAAGAGTAGCTAAACGGTTTAACTGTTAGAGTATGCAGTTTAAACACAAGTTGTATCACACAATCAGGCAAAAATATTTGTCAGATTTTATCTGTTGGTAACAGTTTATTTGATATTTTTAAAAAAAGAACATAACTTAACAAATCTTTGACAACTGATGCCAACAAGGAGCAGTGTTCTAAGGGTAGAATGCATTGTAGAATGCATGCTTTCTACTCTAAAGATTGTATGTTTGGTCAGACACATTTTGTTCCTACTGGTGCTTAAGTGTCAGTATTACATAATCAGCCAAGTCCTGAGTATACCCATCTAGATTTCTGTTGCCTTACAGGATCTTTCATGAGACCTAGAACTTTAAAAGACGTTTAACAAGCAAAGATTAAAGATGTGAGCACCCATAGATCAGGAGTTGAATTCTTTGAATTGTCGAGCAGTATGGACCCTGCTCGAATCCTAATTCTCCAGAAAATCTAAGAGACATAAAAATCATCAGTTATTACTCTTTTTTAATGACCGTTGACTCACATGCTCTTCCTCTACTCTTTAGAACTCAATCCATTTTCTACCGTCTTTAGCACTTCAGGCAATTCATTTGTCAGATTTCATCTATCACAAGTTGTGTCTGTTTCAGTATTATGTGACTGGCATACACAGGAGTCTTGGTATCTCTGCACTCTCTCCATATAGCAATACATAAAATTGTCTGACTTTAGTATCAGGATCGTCTGTGATATAGCCTAGTAAGACATACATGTGATAAAAAAAACAGCCACTAATTTCATTGACTCACCGTTCCCTTGCTCTGAACGTTCATGCCCATCTCTGCGGCTGTCGAGAGAATGCACTCAATCTCTGCCTCCGTCATCGGGATCTGGGGGAATGGCATCTCCGTCATGCTTGTGTCTTTCTGGAATTTCCTGAATTGTGGACACAAAAAACTCATTGAAATCCCTTTAACAAACATACACTATATTCAACTTCAAGATGGAAACATCCAATTATCGTACTAAAAGATAATTTGAAAAAAAAATAATAATAATAATGATACCAATAGTTATTAGTTTATTGAGCGCCATTTTCACACAACTCAGCTCAAGGCACTTCAAAAAGAACATGACATAAAAATAAATAATATTTTCTTACAAAAACAGAGTAATTAATTCATACAAAAACATTGTTTTGCATACATACATGAGCTGGGTTGTGGATCAAATGAAATGCGATTTTAGTAGCTTTTAAAAAATTGTCCCTCAAATTGTGTCTCTTAATTATATTCAATTTTAAGCAGACAATACCTATAAAGGTGTTTAATTCCTACACATATACTAATAAACCTGAAGAGAGTATCTAGTTTGTTTTACTCTTGCACTGGCCAAAGCCCAAAAATGACAGCAACTTCACGTACTGCTGCTGCTTCTACACCCACCACCACTACCAAGTACTACTGTTGCTGCTGTTTCTACTAATACTGCTGCTGCTGCAACTAATGCTTCTACTGCTACACAATTTATCACATGCACTACTACAACTACTCAATGTACAGCTAAATTCAACAACGATAACTACTCTGAACCCAACTTACTCCAACTGCTCCTTGACGAGAGCCCTGAACCCATCACTGCAGCCTCCATGGTTGTTCTGGCTGGCTTTCTCAGGAGTTTGTTTCTTCTCTGACGATTCTTCTGAAGCAGCTGTAAGAGCAATAGCATCAAATGTAGAAATCATACCTACGCTAGAAGGTTGGCATATTTAAAAAATTTGACATCACTTCAAAATGGTTGTTAGATTTGTACATTTTATCTATGTTATGGTGAGGTTAAAATTAATATGTGTTACATTTTTTTTTATCGACACTCTTTTATATTCAATTTACTGTTTTTGCACATCTCTTCCAGAAAATCAAGATATCATATTTCATAGTAAACAGTTTGACTGAAAGTTTCAGTACCTCTCAGTACAATAATTAATTTAGTTTCCGAATTTCATAAATCACCATTAATCCAATATTGTGACAGAAATCTAACCTGCGGTGGGTTTTGAAAACATTCTTTTGTACATGTCCTTTTCAAACAATTCGTGATCCTTTATTGACCTGAAACATGTTACAATTGCACGTGTGTGTAAAGGCATAGGAAAAGGGTGGAAAAGAAGGAATTTTTACTTTACAGTGTTTCAATTCATTTTTTTCAAGTTTGTGTTGTTTTTAGTGTTTCAATTCATTTTTTTCAAGTTTGTGTTGTTTTTCATACATCTCTTTATTTTATTCTTTAGCTACAATATTTTTAAAGATTTTTTTTAATTGCACCACTATAGATTCAGGAACTAAGAAAAACAATTTGTAAATTTTGTTTATTATACAACAAAGAGCCTCAACTCCTAGCAATTAAAAATGTGAAATGAGGTCTAGAAGTTCTTTTCAACTTACCAAATAAAGTTCATACCACGCAACAACAAACAAAACAAAAAGTAAATCAATAATCATATCCTTGTGAAGAGATACAAAATCTATATATAAGACGTATTATTTTATCAAGGAATGATTTTTTTTTTAATCTTCAAAATGGCACATTGTTGCTAAGCCAAATATGTACACACACAAAAATTGCAAAATAAATATCACCCACTTTGCAAGAGCTTGCAGCGCTTTTGAGACCATTGTGTTACTTGGGTCCATGTTACGAGCACGACGTAGGCTTTCTTTAGCATCCTCAAACTTGCCCATTCCATGCAGAGCCTGATTTGAAAGAAGCAAAAAAAGAAGAAATATAATAATATTTGTACTGATAAAAGAAAATGAAATTATAACAAAATATTTAAAACATGATAGTATCAATAATAATAATAATAATAATAGTAGTAGTAGCAGTAGTAATAATAATAATAATAATAAATAATAATAATAATAATAATAATAATAATAATAATAATAATAATAATAATAATAATAATAATAGTAATGCGGTTAATCTCAGTTAAGTTGCTTGCATATGCCACACAAAACATTCCAATATTCCTGTCACACTTACATCTAAGAATTTAAATTTGTTTTTTTATCCAATATGACTTTGTCTAGAGATGGGACTCTACTAGAGCTGGATATTGAGCACAAGGCAGCCCAATTTGGAATCATTTGGAATCACAGGGTGTCCAGCAGATTATGATGAAAAAATGTACAACCTGCAATTAGAATTTGCTACCTAGGAAAACTGTTTTCCCGTTCCGTTTCCCGTTCCGGTGTCACGTTCCGTCATTGCGTGATAGAAAATAAAGGAAAAAAAAAAACCTGCATATTATCATATTCATTATTGTAACATCATTCATATGCTTCATACTTATGCCCAGTTATACCAGTAATGAGCAGGCCTAATCATAATGGGCTTACCTTATCACTGATTTGCAAGTGGAACATTTACTACCAGATCATTGGATTTTACGACCATTTACGACCTTCACGACCAGAATACAAAATGTATTACCTATTTACGACTTTACGACTTTGCTGGACACCCTTAATCAAACATAAACATCGGATCAGAAGTAGCACTCTACCTTGCCCCCGAGAACTGAAAACCTTCACAGCTTACCTTCCCCTTAAAGTAGTGCGCCTTGATGCTCGTCCTGTCTATCTTGATGGCCTGGTTACAGTAGGAGATGCATCGGCCAAAGTGCTTGATGTGGAAGCAGCAGATGGCAGAGTTGACATAGACTTTCAGCAGCTGTTTGTTCCACTGCCTCTCCTCCTCGTCGCTCTTCAAGTGGTAGTTTTCAAGGATATTTGCTGCCTGAGGAGTAAAGATGAATCGTTGACTCTATTGTTAAGCGTGGTCAAAGTTTGATGCCCGAGAGGCAAAGATGACTTGTTTACTGTAATACTATGTTGATGGTGAAAAAAAGACATTTAAAATTTTTTAATAAAAATCCTCACAATGGGTATTTTCTTTGAAGTTTTAGGTATTCCTCCAATATCTATTGGGTGACTATTTAAAATGTGGGGGCTGACAAGTGACATAGTTCCCATGATGTAAGAAAAAGGATTAAAAACATGGTGTACAATTAGACTCATTTGACCAAACTTACAAAACTAGATGTGATTTATGAATTCATTTGTAGATATATTAAAAGGATCTGTTAGAGTTATCTTATATGTAGGAGGAAGGGGCAGAGCCTCCCTGGGTTTAGAACAATGACTTCTGACTCGAGGGCTCGTAATTCGAGCCCCTTTCTGATCAAGGCATTGGTACTACTGTTTGTTCCAAATATCAATGATCAATACCAATAATTTACCACTTTCAAGGATATCAGCTGCATGGAGAGCAAAAACTGCTTTGTACAAAAAACAAAAATTCTTTTAGCATAAGCATTTAGTGTTTGTGATTTAGTAGGCATAAGCATTGAAAACATTTAACATTACAACATTAAGACAAAAAACATGCACTCACCCGTTTGTACTTTCCAAAGGCTTTGTGGTAATTTTTCTGTTCAAAATACTCTTTAGCCTCCTGAAAAAATGTCACAAGGCATTTACGCACATATAAGTTAGAACAGAAGGTGATTAGAAAAAGAAACAGTTATTTGCTATAAATCATTTCACCATATAATATTATTTTAAAATGAATAGGAAGATATTTTCCAGTTTTGATAAAATGCCTCTTAACACTAAGTCAAGAAAATCTAGATAACCCCTTATAAACATATTTATGTTAGCCATTTTCTTCATTCATTGAAACTTTTGACACCTAAACATTAGGTTTACTATAACACACAGTTTATAACTTTGACAGGAAAAAGAATCCAAGTTCGCTTTTTTCCTGAATAAATCAGTTAAAACTTAAATTTTGACATTTGGCCTTCTTATATCTATATCAATGTGAATATGCCAGCTGATCAGTCGGACTATAAATTTTGATCAGTTTTAACTTCGTTCTCATTTCTTAATTACTGTGAATTTTAAATAGGAAAAAGAATTATTTTGAGATTCATTGTTAAATCCTTTTGGTTCTGTGTGGCTTACGATAACATTTTTTCTTCTGACTTTGACAGGAAAAAGAATCCAAGTTCGCTTTTTTCCTGAATAAATCAGTTAAAACTTAAATTTTGACATTTGGCCTTCTTATATCTATATCAATGTGAACATCCCAGCTGATCAGTCGAACTACAACACAGAAAAACTCACATTGTTTTCAGCCTTCACAACTTTCTCAATGTGTTCATAAGTCATTCTGGCTTTACGTTCTTCCTGCAAATAATAAACATTGTGACAATCTTAATTATGAAAAAATGAACATCCACTATATTCTCTTCGTTGTACCAATTATGTACAAACTTGCCCTTTATCACCTACGATGGCAACCATTTGTCATCGACTCCCTTGCATTTTTCCTTCATTTTATCATTGCTCACCATGACTATGATCCAACCAAAACAGACAAGATGTATATTGGACCTGCTGACAGCCATTGTTAAAACACAGACAATCTGGTGTTCCAACTGTTAAGTTCCTATAATGGTAAAAGTTTGTGATTGAAAGAAACATACTATTCTTTTGATATTATTGTTTTGCCCACTAAGACAAGTTTAACAAAGTTAGGTAAATTTTTACTTCTCAGTAAAAAAAATTTTTATTAATCTGAGATAGACCTGCATATTATTGTAAGATCTTGTAGAGTGATTTTAGTCTTTTCTTTGTGTATGTTCAGTGACCAATGTAAATGTTATTTTTGTGTACATTTAACATATTTTTTTTGTCAACCTGCTAATTAAAGTCATACCCATCTTTAGCAATCAATAGAGCTCTCTTTGGTGAACAAAAGCTTGAACGTGTGAACAGTGGCTTGTTAAGCTTCAAGTACAAAGATATAGTATTTTCCTAAAGATTTAGGTAGGATGTTTCTTACAGGGGTCAAAGAGTAGTAGTCGTCAACTCCCTCTTGATCCACAAAGCTCATGATCTCCACGTCAAAAATCACTGCAAGGGAAGAAAACATACATACACTATCAAAACCCATAAAGTGAAGTTTCTATGAAAAAGAAAAAACACCCCAGCGCATATTATATTTATATTAAAATTTAGTAGCCCTTTTACAATAACTCTTGTGATGAAAATGGTTCTGTAGACTCAAATAATCAACTAACACTATTATATATAATTAACAGAATTGGATTTTCAAGCTGGCCAAAATAAAAAAATGTAATTGCTCCACATTAAAGATTTTGATTGATTCAAATGCATGATCACATTATCTATTTCACTAAAATAGGAACAAGCAATACAATTTTTTTAAAGCCTTACAAGTGGCGTCTGGTGGAATGCGTGGGGGACAGCCATGTTCACCATAGGCATATTCTGGCCGAATTAAAAATCTGGACAGCTCGTGTTTCTTCATGGTGAGAATTGCCAGTTCAAGTCCAGGAATTAGTTGGCCTGGGAAACAAGACAATACAGTTGGGACAAATCAAACCAAACCATGGTTCATGGGATAAAAATTGTATTTGTTTATTGGTTTCTTGATCTCTACTGTATGCAACTGGAAAATCTGATGGAGTAGCCCCAAGAATAATGTCTGAAAATTTTATGTGTACATTGCATAAACAAAGCGGGGATAACAGAACCTTTGAAATAATCAGTCCCAAATAATTACTTTTCAAATTAATCTAGATTTAACTTATGCTTATTTAGAGGGAGCAAGGCAAGCTAGAGCAAATTTATGAAGGCGGTCATTTCTGGGGCTTTGAGATTATAAATAGTGATGGATGAGTGGATCTGGAATAGAATCAATGATCAGGTTTGTTTTTTACAGAGAATCCATAAATTTGTATGGCTGTGTGAAGCATAGATTAAATAAATAAACTGCTCTTAGATAACCATACCTTTCCCAAGTCTGACTTTATACTCCTCTCCTCTCAGCCTTGTGCTGTCATACGGAGCTTGGCCAATATCCGTGTAAGCATTGTAATGAACTGAGCACAGAAAAATATATTATATTTTGTGAGCATGAGAAAATTTTTAAACTTCACTTTTTTTTACAAATAGAGGCATAGAATACAACGAGAGCGAAATAGTGAAAAAAAAGAATAACAACAAACAGTGTAAAAGAGGTACAGAAAAAAGCGATTCCCCAACCCCCTTCTTTTCAAGTTGAAAACATGTAACTTTTCTTTCACCAATGACTGATTTTGCCTTGGTGGCGGTATACTTTAAACTTACTTTTCACCAATGAACCCTCAGGAATAACACCGCCAATCCCTAGGGTCTTCCTTTGTTTCAAAACACCGCAATCTTTGGCTGGAGTGATATCACTGTCCTCTAGTTTCTTCATCCTCCTCTCAAGTCGTTGCATCTCTGTAAGATATTCTCCTTCAGGGTCATTGTCATCCTCATCTTCGTCTTCGTTATCTGACAGTGCACAGATGTTTGACGCAACCTGATTCTTGTCGAATGCTGTGACATTACTTGTTTCAGCCTCTTCCTCTGAAAAAAAAAAAAAAGAATTTAAAAATCAGAGCTTAACAAAGATTAATAATACAAAAGGGATAAATCAAGACTGTCACAACTGATTGGTTTTGGAACACTTGCAATAAATTTGGGAAGTGTCTAATAAGCTACCATAGTGGCCAGGTCTTTTGAAAGAAAATTGAAAAATCTTCCGTTTTTTTGAAGAAAAATATATTTCCATTAAATCTACAGCTAAAGTGCCAGTTGAGGATTATTGCCAATCATTCAATGTTCATATATCACCTCAGCTATATTAAAGCCCATCTATGTATCTCAAATCTTAAAAACAAATATTAAGGAATGCCAACAGTCAAGTATATTATCCGTTAATGTTTTTATTTGTTGTACGCTAAACTGTACTATTGCAACTATTACTTTCATAAACAAGAAAGAGATTTAAGAGATTATTGATTTTGTGATGATGATATATATGATTAATACATAGCAATATCCATAGTATTTTTCAAAGCTAATTTTTGTTGAAACTCAAATCTCTATGATTAATTTATAATCTTACGATTTGTGTTCAGATGATCTTCGTCCAGTTCAAACTCTACACCATTTCCCTCAGGGTCTCGCAGTTGATGGAGATCCAGGGCACCTTTCAGGCGAGTGCTGATTTCATCCTCACCCTGACAAAAAAAAAAGGTAAAATAGAAGGATTGTTAAAAACTTACATTTTAATAATTTTGATTTATCAAACATGCTGGTTAACGTAGATCTGCCTGAAACAAGTTGCCCCTACAGCACGTGTTCCAGCTCTTTCAGAAGTTCTGACTGTGTAATAAAAGTGAAGTGAGTCAAAATACAATGCACTGAGAGTGAGAAGTGGGAGCAAAAGGAGTAAAGCTGGTGGTGTGCTAGCAGAGGCAGTGGCAGTAGTACTAGTAGTAGTAGTAGTAGTAGTAGTAGTAGTAGTAGTAGCTAGTGTTTATAGTAAGTAGATCTGGAATGTTTAGGTATTTTTCCACAGTGGTTCCAGGGGAATGGTTGTACCTTGCAATCAGGTTAGTGGTTGGAAGGCTTCTAGAGACTGCAAGGAATTGTACACAGCTACAGTGTCAGAGGTTTTGGCCGATGGTAGAGACGGCACTGAGAATACAGTAGAACTTATAAAGTTTTGAGGTGGGGAAATGAAATGGGAAAGCAAAGAATTGAAAGGCAATGGCGTACCCATTTAAAAATGGCTGTGCTTTCCGCAGATAGCCATATGGTTCTGTGCCCTCAAAAAGATCGGCAAGTGGCGCTTGACAGTGTGACACTAAAAATCCCCTTAATTTTCCTTTAATTTTTTATCTTTAAGGCTAATAAAGTAGTAGGGCCTAGTGGCAGTAGTGGTAGTAGTAGTAGTAGTAGTAGTAGTACATCATCATCATCATCTAGTAGTAGTAGTAGTAGTAGTAGTAGTACTTAGCTAGTGTTTATAGTAAGTAGATCTGGAATGTTTAAAGGTATTTTTCCACAGTGGTTCCAGGGGAAGGAATCGTACACAGCTACAGTGTCAGAGGTTTCGGCGCCGATGGTAGAGACGGCACTGAGATACAGTAGAACTTATAAAGTTTTGAGGTGGGGAAAATAAGAAGGGGATACTAAAGAAAAATAAACCGATGGCTCACACATGATCTATGCAGTAGCCTATGGCTATTGTCAATATTTTAGGAAAAACGTAACTCTCGTAAAAAAGGGAGTTTAGAACTAAAAGTGCAATGAAATGGGAAAGTAAAGAATTGAAAGGCAATGGCATGCCCATTTAAAAATGGCCATATGGTTCTGTGCCCTCAAAAAGATCGGCAAGTGGCGCTTGACAGTGTGACACTAAAAATCCCCTTAATTTTCCTTTAATTTTTTATCTTTAAGGCTAATAAAGTAGTAGGGCCTAGTGGCAGTAGTGGTAGTAGTAGTAGTAGTAGTAGTAGTAGTAGTAGTAGTAGTAGTAGTAGTAGTAGTAGTAGTAGTGGTAGTAGTAGTAGTAGTAGTAGTTTAAATGACTTACCAGTCCTGTGAAAACGTCAGCCATTCTTCAAGAAGAAAAAAAGGCCTAGATAATAAAAATCTAAAGATCTAATAAAGATCTAAATTTTATATCTAGATCTATAGAGGATCTAGAGATCTGGAGATCTCTGATCTACAAACGAAGTCAAAATAGTAAAAAAAAAATTTAGAATAGGCCTATAATTAGAACAAAGTTTGTAGTTTTGGATTCTACATAATATCGTAGATATAAATCTAAATCTATAGATGGGTTTAAGGATCAACAAAATTTAGATTCAGATCTAATATGTAGCTTTCGAGGAGCTATTTGC
Organism: Elysia chlorotica; assembly: GCA_003991915.1. NCBI lineage: Eukaryota > Metazoa > Mollusca > Gastropoda > Plakobranchidae > Elysia > Elysia chlorotica. The sequence continues at coordinate 56,653 of RQTK01000447.1, forward strand.
AGCAGCAGAAGAGCAAACATTAAATCTTTAGTTCCCTGAACCTTCCTTGTGGAGTCGAGAAACTGAAACCGAAACTACAATAGGTTTGGCGGAATTAATATTTACCAATAAGAATGTTGTCGTAAAACCATCTCTCTCTCTCTCTCTCTCTCTCTCTCTCTCTCTCTCTCTCTCTCTCTCTTCACCTCTCGCTCTCTTTCGTGCATAAATATTAGATATTTTCATAGTACTACCTACCTTTGAAATGTACAACTAAGAAAATAGCTTTACTTTGCATGTGGTTGATGTAGAACTTAATTCTATTGTTATGTCTACTTTTTCAGTGAAAAAAAAAATGCTCGTTAATACTTCTACAAATTGTGCCTATATTAAAATTAAATCCTTTGAGACGGGTTCAGTTAATAAACGTTATTTTACGTCTACAATTTTGCATCCCGGATGGGTGGTTATTTTCGATTTTATATCCTTTCTTTGCACTCGATCGATTGTATGTTTATACCTAAAGGTCTCTTGTATGTAGATTTAGTTCTATAATTTTATGTTAACCGAATATATCATTTACCTACCGGACTGTATATCTATAAATAAATGTATATCTGTCTGTCTGTCTGTCTGTCTGTCTGTCTGTCTGTCTGTCTGTCTGTCTGTCTGTCTGTCTGTCTGTCTGTCTGTCTGTCTGTCTGCCTGTCTCTTTATCTATTTAACTCCCCGCCTGTTGTTCTCTGTTTCATACATTACTGTCTGCACACCAATAAATACGCAAGTCAACTTTTTAATTGATTTGATCCCTACAAGCATCGATGCGTTTCAGACCTTTTTGTATTCTTTATACTATCTTAGATCTAAGTAAAGTACATAATTATCCAGTTTTACTGTAAAGGGCCCTGTCAGTTTTGGATTTTTCGCAAATAAAACTCAACTTACCTACTTACTTCGTTTAACATTAATTTTTGAGTTGTTACTATTGCTGTTGTTTTTGTTGTTGGTGTTGTTGTTGTTGTTGTTGTTGTTGTTGTTGTTGTTATTGTTGTTGTTATTTTCGTTGTTTTTTTTTTAGTTTGTTTTTGTTTTGATTCGTTTTTCTATTTGTTTTCGTTTCATTTATTTTTTCGTTTGTTTGCTGTTGTGTGGTTGTTGTTGGGTGTTGTTATTTTTGTTTTTGTTTTGTTTTGTTTGTTTGTTTTGTGTTTTGTTTTGCTTTTACCGGTGTGAAACCTGCACGCGTGTACATGCAATCGAGTTTCGGTCGACTGACGACTGGCAACCGACAAGTTTTTTATTGCGCTGTAACGCAAAGTGTTAAGTAACAAATGACTCAACTGGGCGACTAGGTTATCAAGCTGTGATTGGTCTTGGTGTGACGTCATACTGACCACTCCTGTCTATTTTTCTCAGGACAACGAAGGCTATTCGTTGCACACTATTTGCTTCAATCCAGTAAACAACAACTGCCTATATGTGTGGGATTACGACCTATCTTAGATTGGATACCTAATTTTATCGTTTGGTCACTCTCTCGAGCGTGATGACTCCAGAGCCTATGCCTTTGTTCAAACAGATCTGGAAAAGAAAGAGTAGACAAATGTTCCTAAGTTCATCAAAATTACCAAAGCCCCTCATTTTGATAGTTGTTAGTTGTTACAATATTGGAGGCTGTGATCTCAAAACTGCAAACAAAATCGGTCGTTTTTCCTGTTGTTGTTTTCCCCTTTTTAATTATGACATTGAATAACACCTAACTGGATTCAGAGGAATAAGTCAAACGTGTACGACTGCGAGGTGTCTTATCGGTATAGCTTAAACGCTTCTGATCGGGATAATTCATGGTTATGCAATGCTTATGAAGTTAATTTGTTTGGTGCAATAATAGTTTTTGCGCTTAAAGGTTGATATTGTTGCTCATGCTTAGAAATAGATGTGTCTTATATGCAACGGCATTAACAATGGCTACTAACTAAAAAGCCCATTATTTATTGCTTGCAAATAAACAGATGAAAACTGCCTACAAACAAAATTATGTCAATGGTCACGAGACAAAGAGGCCTCCAGGGTACTATAGAACCTACCCGATTGTATGGAGTCGACAGTTACTAAATCAACAGAGAAGAAAATAGAGCAATAGAAATGTGGTTTTGGGGGAAAATTCTAATAATATGGGCATGAAAAAAGTCGAACACTCAAATATTACAAGAAGCAAAAAAAAATCATTGTTAATGGAACAAGAAAGAGACAGGCACCTTTTTGTGTGTGTCACATAATGAGAAGGGAGGGTTTAAAACAACATATAATCTCTGCAGTAGAAGGGAATACATGTACTAAGTACTCGTAGATGAAGGCAGGGAGTAAAAAAATAATGACTGGCAGCCTTGCTGTATGGGTGACAAGGGAACGACAACATGTATTTTCGGCTACCAATGGTCGAAGAGTTCGGAAGCACATGATCGCCAACGCCCTGAAGCAAGGCAGTTGATGATCATGATGATAAACCTTTCACACAGAGACTGCATAGCACATTTAACGAACCGTATTAACGGACAATAATGATGGTCTTTCAGGAGAGAGATAAGAAAAAAAGCTTTTTTTAACAAAAGAGTGCATATGAGCATTGGTGGTAATACGATGGGTGCGTTTCGAGGGATTTCGCCCACTACTGGTTGGGTTGGTGTCAGCCCGCCCTGTCTCGTGTGTGGCAGCAGACGTCAATCTTGGGATCCGTTCACAATGAGTTGGACGTAAAACAAAATAAACTTCTGGTTATAATACGTAGTTGTTGTTGTTGTTGTTGTTGTTGTTGTTGTTGTTGTTGTTGTTGTTGTTGTTGTTGTTATTTTTATTGTTGTTGTTTTTTGTTTTTAAATAATTTTTTAGAATATCACCCAGGCACCAAGATAGAAATGATGGCGTAACCAGTGTTTCAAACTACATGTATATGTAGATAGACAGAGAGAGAGAGAGAGAGAGAGAGAGAGAGAGAGAGAGAGGGGGGGGGAGACAGACAGACAAACAGTCAGACAGACGTGGTAGAAACTAGTGGTAGTAGTAGTATTATGATACAGAGAAGCAGGTCAACAACTATAGAGGCTTTAACAGACGGAGCTAGACCTAGGGACCAAAATGATGCTAGCGACTGAGGGAGTAAGGTGAAAGGGACAGCCACAAACCTAGGTCTAGCTGAGACCAACAGATAAGACAAATAGACAAAGACACATTTTTTAGACTGATGACATGGACGGGGATCGAACCCGCACCTTCTACTCGGCACCCATCGCCTTGCCAAGGCGAGGCCAGTGTGCTTAACCACTTTGCCATCGGCTTTCACAAAAATGAAAGCTCCTGTCAGAGGACTTCACACACGGCTTGCCTTGACTGAGAATTCGTACTTTGCTGAGTTAAGGGTACCTGACACGTTTCGATGAAACGAATGCGATCTATCTACCAACCAATCGTTTTCGAACGGTCCGATTTATCGGTCTATGCATTCTAATTACACGCTCCGATTTATTGTTCGATAGGAATGCTCGGGGCTCTACGCTTTGTAATGACAGTCGTCACCCAGAGAGCAAAAAATGTCGCAGCCAAGTCATAACGACGAGTATTTAGATGAATTACTTGCTCTGAGTGTCTTAATAATATACAGAAGAAAAAGAGAACGGCGAATTTGGACCAAAGAGTGACGAGCTCATCATATGCTGCTTCCTTTAGTAATTTATTACTATAGTCTTTAGACTTTATTTTCCAAAGACATTCTTTGGATTTATATAAATTAATGAATCTTAAAATAGTTTCTCTAGACCAGGTTGCCATGATTCCTGAAGTAGTTTTGTAGATTACACTAGTGCAAGCAAGACACACCTTGGGGCTTGTAGCACACTGACCGAAATTTCAGGCAAGACAATAAAATTTAAAGTGAAATTAAATACTACAAGCCTAGTGACAATGGATAACGTATTATATGTGGAGGAGAAGGGGTAGGCTTTTACACGGGCACTTTGACTGTAGTCTTATAATGTTATTTTCAGAATAACACTCTTAATACAGTCTGTCGCGAGCAATTTGACTAATTTTGGGGCGCTGATTCCAAAAATGTAACTAGTTTTTACCTCCGATGAGTATTTGCAAAATTTGAGAACGAGAATTTATGTCCTGCGGCAACCTAAAACAGGCAGCTCCTGATGTCAAAAAATCGTATTCAATTCATCGTCCAATCAAGGAAATTGGATACGATTTTGCACTTACACGTACCAATCCGTCGTGTAACAATGGATCGTTCCTAAATTGTACAATAGATTGGAACGTGTCAGGTACCCTTTAGACCAGTCCAAGTTTTTATTCCAGAACGTGAACAAACTAGTTTCTCTATAGGATCCCGAAGTATACATGTTAGCCAGAATAAATACTCAAGAGAACTTAAAAATTTATAATGTTACTAGGTGTACATTTACATTCTATGCCTTTGTTAATAATTTAGAGTAATTTAAAAGCGAACTTAATTAATACATTTATGGTGCATTTACCATCATTATTACATGTGCTTTACTTAATCACATTATTGAAACTTTTTATGCAATGCGCAATCAGTTGTCCATATTGATAAGGAATGTATGCTAAGTTCTTTAATTTTTTTTTTTAATTTTATTTTTTTTTAAATTTATTTTTCCCCTTTAATTAATGTGTAATACTTAGATACAACTATGTTTAAGTAAAACTTTTTGCTAATTGTGTTGCTGCACGTATATTTGTATAACTGTTTATATGTATTCATCTTGCAAAGCCTGTGCTTGACAAAATAATTTTCGATATGTATGTTCTTAATATATATATTGACTGAATAAACATTGAATTGAATTGAATAAGATTTATCAGGAGAGAGATAAGAAAAAAAGCTTTTTTTAACAAAAGAGTGCATATGAGCATTGGTGGTAATACGATGGGTGCGTTTCGAGGGATTTCGCCCACTACTGGTTGGGTTGGTGTCAGCCCGCCCTGTCTCGTGTGTGGCAGCAGACGTCAATCTTGGGATCCGTTCACAATGAGTTGGACGTAAAACAAAATAAACTTCTGGTTATAATACGTAGTTGTTGTTGTTGTTGTTGTTGTTGTTGTTGTTGTTGTTGTTGTTGTTGTTGTTGTTGTTGTTGTTGTTATTTTTATTGTTGTTGTTTTTTGTTTTTAAATAATTTTTTAGAATATCACCCAGGCACCAAGATAGAAATGATGGCGTAACCAGTGTTTCAAACTATATGTAGATAGACAGAGAGAGAGAGAGAGAGAGAGAGAGAGAGAGACTGGCAAAGAGAGAGAGAGAGAGAGAGAGAGAGAGAGAGGGGGAGACAGACAGACAGTCAGACAGACGTGGTAGAAACTAGTGGTAGTAGTAGTAGTAGTAGTAGTAGTAGTAGTAGTAGTAGTAGTAGTAGTAGTAGTAGTAGTAGTAGTAGTAGTAGTAGTAGTAGTAGTAGTAGTAGTAGTAGTAATAGTGGTAGTAGAAAAAATAGCAGTAGCAGTACTAGGCTAGAAGAAGTAGTAGCAACAGCAACAGCAACAACAACAGCTGTGGCTGTAGTAGTAATAATTTATTGATAACAGGAATAGAAGTAGTAAATGTTCTTAGTATCAGTGGCAGTAGTAGCTATTATTTACAACCTCAATCAGATTTAGAACCCACGTAAAATAAAACCTTTTGAATCTCACCGAAGCGAAAACATTACAATGTACAAAAGCCATTGTTATGATATTGTAAAAAAGCATACTTCCATGGTCATAATTAACTCCACCAGCAACCTGTGAATGAGACAATAATTCACACGTGAAATTGAATCCAACATAATAGATCTACCTGTCTTCCGCTTTGTGGGGGGAAAATTGAGGCCCAATTTCTCTGTCCGTCTGCGCTGCGTAGGTTTTACGTCTACCTATTTCCTGAAAAATTCAATATAAACAGAGTACTTGCATCTGTCATTGCTGTCTATGGTGGGGTCTCGACAGGTTTCTTCATTCAGTGTTTGACGTTACGCGGTTACGGATATCCAACTTGTGTAGGTACGTTTCATTGACTTTCGCATTATTCGTATGTAATAATAATTTATTGTTATGGTATAATCATCAACTAAATCATCTTGTTTGTTAAAAATTGTTTACTTGTTATATTTTAACACCAGATAAGGTTGTGTAAATAAAGACTGCAAGCAATCACAATTCTTTGTCTTTTAGGTTCCCAAGAATGATCCTATGTAACAAAGTGTACCAAAACTAAGGTCTGACAATTTTACGCTCTGCCACACCGAGATAGAGAGGAGATAATGACACTGGCCCAACCAGAACTATGTAGGGGACGATATCGGACAAAATTTATTAGCTCGATTATTTGGTCGAACCTAGTAACAAATTAAGGAGAACTGAACGCCGCGCCCCCATCTTATGTTGTTGTTGTCGCTCTTCTTTTTCTTCTTCCACTTTTTTCTTAGACTGTCCTTCATAATTATTCAATGTTGCCATTTCTTAGTTGGTTTGCCTCTACGACTTCTGCCCTTTTCAAGTTATTTGTGTCGTATTGTCTATTGTCTAGCCAAAATACTTTGTCTTAAGCGTGATGGTAAAAAAAAAAAAAAACACAACAAAATGTCTTGACAATACTTCTTCACCTGGAACCTATCAAAACTTTCCTGTAACATTCTCAGTTTGGGAAGCAGTGGTCTTTTTGTAACCACAGAAATTGATTGCCCATGCTTAACATCCATAGTTATGTTGCAGTATGAACTGTTGTACTTTTAAGTAGTCTCATCGCTGCTTCTATACAGTATAGTTTCCAAATCTTTTCAATCTTTGTTCTCAGTTTGGGAACTTCTACTGTTACTTCTCTACTACATTATGTGGTACGTTTTCTATTTGCTTCTATTTTGGTTTCAAAGTGCATGTGTTACAAACTGTTCACTTTTTTCCATTTGCTCACTTCCAATCTTCGTTATGATATCCTCCCTGCATCTGTCTGAGGTCATTATTATTGTCTTCTTTATGCAGGCCTATGTTTTTTTAAAGTGTAGTGCTTTCTAATTTTTTTTGTGATATTGAATATACTGAATTAAAATTTATAAATTCTATCCATGTTGATTGTGTGGTCAATTTTGTTTTCTAGCCATCTTGGTGATGTGGTCGATTACGTTTTCTAGCCATCTTGTGGTCCATATTGCAGTGTCACCTGTATAGGCTACCTGAGGTCTCTGATTGCTCATCGTATCCCAAATGATTTTCAGTTACGAGGTTTATTTCTTTGTGGAAATAATTATCGCCCGAACGCCCTCACTAATTCTTAGATAATAATAAAAAAATATATATATGAGGCCTAATAGTAATGGCTTTCAGGGCAGTGTCGGTGGCATTGGAATGCTTTGCTGTTACTGTATAATAATAAAAAAATCAATTTCACTTTTTTTTTTATTAGAAAAGTCTGTAAATACAAGAAACAGAAGATGGGTCAGTTTTGTTGTTCAGGATCATGACCTATATATAAAAAAAATAACTCTGGTTTTCAGAAAACTGCGGAATCGTATAGTTACTTTCTTTTTAACGAAAAGTAGCGAACAAACGCAAACACGAAAAAAAAAAAGAATCAATCATTAATTTTTCAATAAAACAGTGTGATTTTGGCGTCTGGTACTCACAGTATGAAGGGGTTGGTAATTTACACCTACGTGATGGTAAAACAATTATTAATAGTTTTTACTTTTAGCCGAGGTTACCCAATACGACATGCAAAGTCACCGATTTTGCACTACAGGGGTAACAGTTATCATTCTATTTATTTTAAATTAGTATCGTTGTTAGGACGAATTAATATACAGTGAGTAATTTTTTTCCACCATTTAGTCTAATTGTGCGAACTGTCCTTACTGTGCCTCATAATGAATCTAATATTAAAAAAAAAATCACTTGGGTTATGAATACAACATTTTTTTATGTTTGTCTATTTTGATGACACCGTCTTTTTGTTGTTTTTGTTTTTTTGTTTTAGCACACCGCGAAATCTTCAAAACCCCTAAGCTTTTTCCATTCCACAAACCCACGAATTCCATGGGTTTACATTCTAATAATTAAAAGTTCCCAAAACACAATGTAAATAAAAGATAGACGATGTTGTCTAAAGTAGGCCGGACAATGTTAACTTCACTTAGAACATTGATATTCATAATCGGTAGTAAAACTTTTATTCAAATAATTTTCACAATTCCAGATAAATTTCGTAGGTTGAACATAAAACAATTTTTACTTGTAGAACAATATGCACATATGTTGTTTTTTGTGCTAATTATGTCTCTATCATAATAAAAAAAAGTAATATATTAGTGATCTTACATGACACATTTTAGTGATTGCACTGATGAATAAAAAAAAAATTAAAAAAAGAGATCGTTATCTGTTAGGGAGAGAATTTGTGGGAAGCAACATATATGTGGGGCGATAGGAAAGAGATAAATTGATGTGGCAATACCGAATGTTAACAGGGGAGAGAAAGCAAGAAACAATGGAACAGAATAAGTAGGATGGGATCGGAATGAGAAAGACAAACAGACAGACAGACAGATACGCAGACAGACAGACAGACAGACAGACAGACAGACAGACAGACAGACAGACAGACAGATAGACAGACAGGCAGGCAGGCAGACAGACAGACAGACAGACAGACAGACAGACAGACAGACAAGGGGGAGGGCGGGGAGAAAGAGGGGGGGGGAGGGGGTTGTAAGGAGTAAATCAACGTGTGATCCTATGAGATACAGAGGCATTTAAACAAAAAGATAGCGTCGTATTTAGAGAATCAAAACGAATAAATAGTGAGAGAGTCAAATTTGACATAACTTTTTTGGAGCATTTAAGTTCCTTCTCAGAACAAGTTATCGCCGGTTAAACGGAGAGACAGAAACTTTTATAGTTACATGTAGTTCCCTAGTCATAGGTATTATTTGCAGGTTTTCTATGACGACAGCTAAAAGATAACTGACTTATCTTTAGAAACCATAAGCGACTGATTTACCTCTCTAAGGCATGCTTGATTGACTTAGCTATGTATACCATTCTCGATTTACTTAGCTCTGTATATCATTCTCAATGTCCAACGTCATTATTCTATAGACTATATTGTGGACGGGTCCAATACTGACGTCTGACAATTTTATGTGTTGTCACACACGAAACAGGGCGGGGATGCCATGTCTCCTGTCTCAGCCAGTCACATTAAAATGAATCCCACCCAACCAGTAGAGAGCGATCTCGCCATGGCTCGAATCCGGACCTTTTGCGTCGGAAGCCGATGTTCTACCCCAGGGCCACCGCCCCCTCCCCTTAAATGTGAAAACATCTGTATTGTTATACTAGCCCGCTTTAACAATTATGAGAAGTCTATATTTTCGGAGAGGCACACATTTGGGTTGGTTGTTTGTTTTTTGTTTTTTTTATGGACTCCCAAGAATGTTGGCGCGTGTGAGTATTCTCTTTAAACCAGTTAAAACACGGTTCCTTTCTATTTGCACCGCGTACAAAATGAACTATCAAGTCGTCAAACTTTACACACTCCCCCACATTAAAAACAACAACAACAACAACAACAACAACAACAACAAAAACACACACACACAACAGATATAAAAAAAATGGGATGTTTGCGCTGTAGCCATGTACATATAGCTTCAGAAATAATAACTCAAGTGTAAATTTTTCTACTCCGTTGAGACTGTACGCGTGAGCAAAGCTCATTCAGCAACATGGGCAGCATTCCAGATTGGTTCATTTGAAACGATCAGCCTTATGTATGCCATCTAGTCTACTGTGCATCTGGAAATACTCAGGTGCACTGATAAAAAAAAACAAAAAAACTTTGAGTTTTCACACTTCAAGAGTTAATTTTTTATTTTTATTTTTTATTCTTTTTTTTCTTTTTTTTTTGCACATCTATAGTTACATGAAGAGCTGCCAACCTTCAAAGTGTGCAGTTTCGTTTAAAAATGTTAAAAACACGCCTAGTTAATATGCTTTTTTGGTGCAAGTTTGGCAGCAGTGGATAGACCCGGTCTCTGTTTCTATCTTTACCTATTGGCGAACGAGTCCCGATGGTAGACCATGAGAAGTCTTATCGGGGGGTCCATGGCTCGATCCCAACTAAAGCACATTAATTCCTCTAAAGGCTGGGTCGGTGTCAGTATAATGTTGCCAGTTGATGGGTCAAGATAACCCCGCTCAGTTTCTGGTGCTGCAAGACAATAGCAGTAGTTTAGGTAGCCTTGGAACCTTGTTGCTGATTGAGGATGTTAAAATACCAACATTAAAAAATCAAACCCCTTTCTGCCGTCTACATCTGTCTGTCTGTCTGTCTGTCTGTCTGTCTCTCTCTCTCTCTCTCTCTCTCTCTCTCTCTCTCTCTCTCTCTCTCTCTCTCTCTCTCTCTCTCTCTCTCTCTCTCTCTCTCTCTCTCTCTCTCTCTCTCTCTCTCTCTCTCTCTCTCTCTCTCTCTCCTAAGATCCCCAATATTTGAGGCATTAACCCGCAGGTAAATATTTCCCTTCATAATTTCACAAACTTATCCCTAATAATATGAAACTTTTTTTTCGAATTGCTGGCAAGTGCAGCGGCGCCGATTGCAAACATAATATCTAAAACTGCAAGCCTAACACTAGCTGTTGGTAGTTAAAACACGACGCTACAAATAGATGAACCCCCAAATTATCAATGAGGTTTGAGATTTTTTAAATCACCACAGAAGTGTTTTTCTTGAAGGAACTTGCACACTTGCAGGTAGAGATGTATACGTCGTGAGTGAGGACAACAGGTAAATTGATGATGTTTTGTGTGTATGATGAGTTTTCAAAAGTAGTAGTAATAGTAGTAGTAGTAGTAGTAGTAGTAGTAGTAGTAGTAGTAGTAGTAGTAGTAGTAGTAGTAGTAGTAGTAGTAGTAGTAGTAGTAGTAGTAGTAGTAGTAGTAGTAGTAGTAGTAGTAGTAGTAGTAGTAGTAGTAGTAGTAGTAGTAGTTGTACCGGTGCTGGTAATAATGGTATCGCACAAAGTCAAAGATATCGTAACGATTTAGTATTTTGAAGAAAATACGACCCGTCTTGAAAATAGCACTCAAACGCCAGACTTGCGTGAAATTGTACACACAAATGAAAAATAATAATTATTGAACGCCTCTTTGTTAAAAAATCCACCAACCCGATAACATTGTTGGCCCATGTGAAGTAAGTATAAATAAAAGGTAGATTCAGGTGCCCGAATTATCTTGTATTTAGATATATCACGTCAGGCGTCAAGTGGCAGAGCGTTGGTCTACGGACCGAAGGTCCGCGGTTCGAATCCCAGGACTGCTCAAACAATTACAAAGGAACCTGTGGGTTTCTTTTTACAGTTAATACGCTATTCATTCAAGAGTGTTGTGAAAATGATACTCAGATTCCCAATAATTGCTATTACATAGTGTTGTAATGTATCTATAAGAACTTGTCTACACCCTGTTGCCATCGACATTCACAATAAAAGGCCACCCACTAATCTTACTATTGTGTACTGTGAGACAATGTATAATTAATGATTAGATCTGAGTCTGCATTCTCCAATATGGGGAATCGTATAATTATTTTGGGTTTATCCTACCAATTTATAAAAATGAATCTGATATTGATAAACACTTTCTTGTATGCCAATTACAGCGGTTGTTTCTGTCGTAAGTAGTAAAACTACACTGTTTTGTGTACTTCAGGATTTACCTGTTACAGAGACCTTTAAAAATAGGAAGTGAAAACACCGAATTGAGAAAAATGAACATTTTTCCGTATCAAGACAGCAGCTGTTTGCAAGTATTTCTAAAACAGCTTAGCATTGTTACGGCAATATTATCTAGACAGTGGATGGTTTTTAGCCAAATCAGTCTACCTAGCAACATTGTAAACTGTGCTAAATGTGCCTATAGTTCAGCAACATAGCTCTCTCTCTGACATTTACTACCAAGTTGTTATCTATTTTGGTCTTTTTCTTGGTAAATTTAGTAAAAGTTTTATAGGATTCAAATCTCCCACGTTTAAATCGTTCATTTCATGGGTGATACGCATTATAATCGTAAGTCGATTGATAGTATTTAAAGGAATTGTCCATACTACATACAATTAGGTAACTGCTTCAAGATCCTTTGGGATATTCCCAGAGACATAATTATATTAATGATTTTGGGCAATTTCTCTAGGAATACCTCAACATGTACCGTTAGTTTAATGTGACCGGCTGAGACGGAAGTCCAGATCTCAACGCCTGGCTCGTGTGTGACAACACGTAAAATAACCAAACGTTAGTCTTGGGGCCCGTCCACAATATAGCCTATAGAGTGTTGACGTTGGATGTTAAGCAACATAACAGAAACAAACAATAAAAAAAAGTCGGGCGTCTCATTCTACTTCCAATATGTAGTAAGTTACTACTACATTTACTAAAATACTACCCTTTAAACCTCACTTCATCGACAGCATTCCAGTCTCAGTCCACACGAACAAAGTAAGAATGGGATTGCTGAAAAACATGCTGGTGGTCGCCACCATGTTGGCTCTGTCTGTGGATAGATCGGCGGGCCAGATCAGCATCCCCTCCCGGAGCGTCGGCTTTGTGTACGACCAGCTGCCTGAGGTCCCAAACGTGGAGATTGCCGCCTACCTGGACGCGACATGCGGTGACTCGGCGGCCGTGTACCCTACCTTGCTCCAGGTGATTGTTAGTGTTTACACTACAGAGAGAGGGTCGTAGGTACAAAGTCGTTAAGCTTACAACTCGCTCTTCAATATAATGGAATTAGCTTGAGAAAAAAGTCTACTGGGGGCAGTCTTAAAGTCTATCTTATCCCAAGTTTGTCCAATTTTTTTCCCAAACTTTTATTAAACAGTAACTGTAAAGAGGAAATTTAGGAAATAAGTTCCACTGAAATAGCCATAGTTTACTTTAAAATTATTTAAACAGATTCCACAAAACGCAGGCTATATTTATATTATACACCCCATCTAATCTCATCCCATCCCATCTTATCTCATCCTACCTTATCTAATTATGTCTTATTTCAAACCATCTTGTCGTATCCTAACTTATCTTACCCAACCCCAGCTCATCTTATTCTATCATATCTTTTCTCATCCCATCTTACATTATCCTACCTTATCTAATTATGTCTTATCTCAACCCATATTGTCATATCCTAACTTATCTTACCCAACCCCAGATTATCTTATTCTATCATATCTTTTCTCATCCCATCTTACATTATCCTATCTTGTCTCAACCTATCCTATCTCAATCCTATCTTGTCATATCCTAACTTATCTTACCCAACCCCAACTCATCTTATTCTATCATATCTTTTCTCATCCCATCTTATCTCATCCTACCTTATCTAATTATGTCTTATTTCAAACCATCTTGTCATATCCTAACTTATCTTACCCAACCCCAGCTCCACTTATTCCACATATCTATTCTCATCCCATCTTACATTATCCTATCTTGTCTCAACCTATCCTATCTCATCCTACCATACCTGATCCTCAGATTGCCGAGTTCTACCACAACGATCGTGTCCAGTTCCGCATGCACCTGCACAACCTTCCTTACCACGCGAACAGCCACCCTATCGCCAAGGCCGCGCATGTTCTTGAAGATTTCGCGCCAAACAACAACACAGCGTTTAAGTGGATCTCCCTCATTTTTAAGTAAGGCTCGATCTGTGTTCGTTTGGGCTTTTTGCTTGGTAGCTGCTACCTTTTCCTTTCCTAGTTTTGTTTCAAAAGGAACCAGTTGGGATATTTTGCAGACGAGATATGAGATACAGATCTCCCTCGTTTCTAAGTAAGGCTAGATCTCTGTGTTGGTTGAGTTTTTTGCTTGGTAGCTGGTATCTTTTCTTTTCCTAGTTTTGTTTCAAAAGGAACCAGTTGGGATATTTTGAAGACGAGATATGAGATACGGATCTATCTTGTTTTTCAGTAAGGCTACGGGGTACTTTTGTTTGTGGTTGGTTGGGTTTTTGATTAGCTTTTGTGGGATGTATAAAAGGACCCATACTCTGTCTACCTCTAGGACACTGTTTTGAGGAATCTGAGCATTGTAGACATGTTCGCTCACAGCAGTCTCTGACATCGAAATAGATAAGAATTGATAAATTACACTTCAAGAATAATTTCGATGAGGATTTCAATTGATGGATGCGATTAATTCATACTCAAGTTTTAATTATGGAACGGGAACTTCCGACATCACAATTTCCCGTATTTTTGTTTAAAGTCTCTCCGCGCCTGGAGGATAAACATTAAATAATCAATCTTGTTTGTGCTGGCAGCACTTTTTTCTGGCAATATCATTATTAGTCAGAGAACGTCAACAATTCTTAACTTCACATCTAGATTATATTTAGACATACTAAACATACGCAAGTAAAAAACTTTACTGATACTTCGCCCTTATGACAAGAGTAGGCCTAGATATAGATCAAATCTTATTTAGATATAGATCTAGATTAAATTTAGTATAAACATACGCTGCATAGACTTAATCTAGACGCAATAGAATTATTATAGATCTAGATCTAAACTAAATCTAGATCTAGATAACATTTTAAAATCTCGATTTATCTAGATTCCAGTTTATTGTAAATCTATAATCATATATATCCTAATTACTTATAGATCTAAATAGAGTCTTTCAGAACTGATCTATATTTATTTAATAATTAAGACATAGTTCCTATGTTCCAGATCTCGATAGTACTTCACCTGCTCCTATAATTTTCATAGTTTACAGGCCCTACTTTTCGTCATGGCATCAGTTAAGCAGGAGAAGTACTATAGTTTTGCTTGAGATCTAGAAAATCTATATGACTACAAACAATATCCATAACAGTTCTGGTGAAAAAAAGCTTAACACTTGTCCAGGCTAGATCTTTTTCTTCTGCGTTCATTTTCAATATGCCTAAATCTTTTAAATTTTCAGACTGCCTCCTCGATGTAAGAGGCAGTCTGTTTAGGGTTTCCAGGGTACCCCATAATTTTTGCTTCAGTGTAGTATCTGAAGGCCATATTGTTTGCCTGAGCTGGGAATAAGAGTGGCATTCAAGAGGACATGTTCTGGAGTTTGAGGGTAGTTTTCGCATGCACAGAAAGGAGAACTGCTTTTCTTTAATTTGTAGATGTGTGCATCTATTTGGCCATGTCCTGTTCTACGTCGAAAAATTGTGTTTTGATGGCATCGTGGGAGATAATGTATGTTGTCTTTTAAATGCATAGGGTTTGTTCTGGTTTTCCAGTTGTCAGTATGAGATGCACATGTTTTAACAGTGTGGGCATTAAATTAAAGCCAGGGACTTGACGCTACTCGCCACTTAAAGGGGTTATCCGTTACGGGCAGGATGGGTTTCTTTTTTGTGAGTTTGACAAACAGACAGACAGACATACAGAAGACAAGAGTCAAGCCATTGTATTATTCCACAATCCTTTGCACGACAAAGCGATGATTAACGATTTTGCATTTCATCTCCATAGTGGAAAGTTTCTTTGTGTATTTCCCGAAAATGTATTTACCTTCTCTCCGTCTTCGATAACAGTCTAGCTCATTTGCCTTAGTTAAGTAGAGTTTTAAAAACATTACAGGGAGAGGGGTTAAGCTCCGTCTTTTTTAATATGTCAATTGGGATGTTTAATAGTTAAGCCGAAACTATTATACATAAGCAATATTCGCCCACCAGAGCCATCGGGTCTATCGCGCATCCACCACTTCGATTAGTGAAGTTATTTACCAATAGCGTTTTTCCTCTACATTTTCTTTGTCAGAAGATCAGTTAAAGCTGTCTTTGAATGCTCATATAGCTAAAGCACATGAAGATCGATTCAACTATAATAATAGGATGCGTTTGAAATTAAACTATTATTTATACACGTATTTCCAAATACTTGGAAACAGAAATATGCCGGGGGAAGGTTATTCAAGACATTTGTTTTTTCATTGACATTAATGACAAGGAGAAAGCAGCGTCTGCAAAAAGCTGTTAAACATGAAGAGGAATCCGGTAAAAAATGGTAAATTATATCCGAGAAAAAAAAAGAAGACAGACCCACACAGATTAGATCTACATCACCACTACCGTCCCCACCTCACACCAGTCAGGCAGCTTATAGTTCTACGCTTACAACACCAACTGGTTCAAACCATGACAGTACCAATATTGTTCCCCACAATATTGGGGGAGTAACAAAGACATGCCAATACTGTGACGCAAAATTAGGGCCCACATAAGCATCCTTACTATGCTGTCCCTGTGGTCAAGTTAATTTACAACCCTTGCAAATTTTACCGGAACCTTTACACCAGCTGTTTGTAGGGGATACTGTAGAATCTAGACATTTTCGAAATAACATTCGAAGTTACAATTCAGCTTTCGCATTCGCATCATGGGGACATGTTACCGATCAACACCGTAAACAAAATAGCTAGTAAATAAGACAAGGTCCATCTGAGGCTGACACTAAGAGCTTAATTTGTAAGACACCTATTTTTTCTTCTAGAATCTGACTTTATTTTATACTCTAAAATGGTTTTCACTTTCAGTATTTACAGCAAAATCCTGTCTGAGACAGAAGTTTCCTTAAAAGATGTTTGTAAATATGTATGTGTATGGTGTGTTTGGTTCCATAACACACTGGTTAAACAATTGAAATACTAGTCGTTTTTTGTTGTTGTTGTTGTTGTTGTTGTTGTTGTTGTTGTTGTTGTTGTTTTGCAGGAGCTCTGATTAGATTATTGTTAGGCAGTTTAACAATCCAGGCAAAATTGTATGCAGTTAATTCTGTTGAAGATCTCTGTGTTGGTACATTTCTAGGGCAGTGTTAATATGTCATCTATTCTAACTCCCATGTTGTAAAATTGAAAAAAACAAAAAACAAAAAAAAGCCCACACTATTTGCATCTTTTTTCCTTGTGTGAAAAAAATACTTACAAAAATAGAAATGCACCAACAGAAAATATAATATTTTATTATATACTAAATGCTCCACAACATGTATGCCTCATAATACACCCTCAAGGTGAAAGCCCCATGACACATTTCGTGTATATGTTTATATATAGCCGTTATGACGTACCGTAAAACAAACCTCTCTCTCTCTCTCTCTCTCTCTCTCTCTCTCTCTCTCTCTCTCTCTATCTCTATCTCTCTCCTTCTCCCCTCTCTCTCTCTCTTTCTCTTCCTCTCTCTCTCTCTCTCTCTCTCTCTCTCTCTCTCTCTCTCTCTCTCTCTCTCTCTCTCTATCTATCTATCTATTTTTCTATCTATCCCTTCTCCCGTGCAATAAAAAAATGTACAAACCTCTCTCTCTCTCTCTTTCTTTAGTTGTCCAAATCTCTCTCTCTCTCTATCTATCTATCTCTCTATCTATCTATCTACCTTCTACCCTCGCGTGGATAAAAAGGTTGGATTTAACCTTTTACAGTAATTTCCATTCACAAGTTTTTTGTTTCCTCCTCAGTAACATTTATTCGATCAACTCTCAAGCTACTGCTGACATGACTAGCAGACAAGTTCTTGATCGGCTTGGCACTATGGCTAATCAGTTGACTGGCATTGAGGACTCTGATTTTAAGACTAAGGTGGGCTGGTGAATTTGTGGTAAAAATAATGGCAACTATGATAAACTAACATATTTTAATTATTGGATAACTGATGGTTATTCAGTTGACTAGCTGGATATTGGGGGAGGAGAAATATATAAAAAATAGTATGTTTTTAGAAGTCAGTTCGCTAACACTTACTTTTAGTTGAATAACATCTGCCAATGCAAAACTTCGATAATAACAGACAAGGCAGGGAAACTCAACGTGACTTTCGACTCTTCTACAACTTTTTAGGAGCACTTGAGGAAGTCTTGCGAGAGTGACTAGGTATTCGACTTGCCCAATTGGAATTGGAAACACTATACTCGTACATGTACAGCATTCGAAAAAATGATGACTACAAGTTGTTAACATTTAGGGATAAGAGACAGTCCAAAGGTAGACAGCACAGCTTCTTATCAGGAGACTGCGGACTCGATCCCGGGCAGACTGGCTTGCTCCTTACTGATTGAGTCGTTGTTAGTCAAAGCAGCGTGGCCCTGTATCGCGCATGGCAAATTAAATTTCTCTCACAGTCACAGGATAGATTCTGTCCAATCTATCATTCTATTTAAACGACAAAATGCAACATTTTTAACCTTTTTCAAAACAAAACAAAAAGAGATAAGATAACTTAGCATTAATTTGCTTCTCCAATGTCCTCTGCATGTCTATTTACCGCTTCAATTTACATTTGAAACTATAGAGTCTACATTTATGTTTTGGTTTTTGATTGATGATTTGTATTGTTTTGAACTATACCAATAAAATTGGAGGTACCATTCGGTATGGTGTTTATATCTCAAATTCTCTCTCAGCCTTCTACCTCAAAGTGTAATGATAATCCCCTCACTAGAGACAATACTGTTGGTACTGTTTCACACTCTATGATTGTACTCTTTTCATATCTCAGATGAGATATTCGCGGTTTGAATGGCTGGCCCGCATGGATTTCAAGTACGGCTGCACGCGCGGGGTTCACAGGTGTGGGTACAAGTGTTAGTTGCTGCAGAAGCACGTCCACGCCAGTCGCTGGAGCCTGCGCGACTGGAAGGCTAAAATAGATGCTTTGCTGTAACATGTAGCCTATGCTACCCTGAATATGTGTGACTGTGAGTGCGTGGAAGATAGATTTTGTGCTGTAACGTGTAGCCTCTGCTACCTCGAATACGTGTGTGCGTGGAAGATGTTATAGATTATGGGCTCTAGCGTGTAGCCTAGGCTATCTCGAGCATGTGAGTGTGAGTGGAATAATTTCATTGACTCTATGCTTTAGCGTGTTCTAACGTGTAGCATAGGCTACCTCGAATACGTGTGTGCGTGGAAGATGTTATAGATTATGGGCTCTAGCGCGTAGCCTAGGCTATCTCGAGTATGTGAGTGTGAGTGGAATATTTCATTGATTCTATGCTTTGGCGTGTTCTAATGTGTAGCATAGGCTACCTCCCCATAATAGAGACACAAGACTCTGACTCTCTAGATTCGACCAATCAAAGATGAGGGACTAGATCCTGATGTCATCGTAGGATACCTAGGGTGGGTTCATGGTATACCTAGATTCTAGACTTAAGTAGGTAGTATACCTAGTGCGGGTGACTGGTAGTCTCTACACCCACTTTTTAGACTTTCGTAGCCAAACTACCTAGGGTGACTAAAATAATGGTATGCCTAGATTCTAGACTCTAGTAGGTAGGCTACCTAGGGAGAATGCTTGGTAGGCCTATAACTAGATTTTAGACTTGCCAACTTAAACTTAAACTATGAAGGAGCGTATGTATCCCAATAAATAAACGTACCGTAATGAACCACATCCTTTTGTTTATATGTTTGTTTGTATTTGTTCTTTTCTTTTTTTTTTTATAATTATCTTTTATGCCAAAGGTAGCTTGCTCTAGTTCCACCCCGTCACATTCTGTTACAGTTAAGCACGAAATATATGTTTTCGTGCAACATAGCTAAGTCAATAGAGCATGCTTTTTCTATTCAAAGGTCATAATTAGTTTCGATTTAAAGGATATAATTAACAACAAAAACAACAAAAACAACAATAGCAAATACTACTACTACTACTACTACTACTACTACTACTACTACTACTACTACTACTACTACTACTACTACTACTACTACTACTACTACTA
>RQTK01000447.1:76740-109287 GCA_003991915.1 Elysia chlorotica
ATAATAATAATAATAATAATAATAATAATAATAATAATAATAATAATAATAATATAAATAATAATAATAATAAAACAAGAAACGTTGGCCTTAATAACTTGTTTTGTTGGCCTTTATAACTTGTTTTAAGGACTGATAAGTTTTCGTAGGGTGACAAGCATTTGTACCAGTGATTTAAATGACAAAATATTTAAGTTTGGCCTGAAATCGAGTGTTTTTTTAAATTCCTCACTGGCAAGTCGCAATAAAAAGCTCTCTTCAAATTGAAAGTAGGAAAATAGTTATTGGAGATTGGAGAGGCTTTTTCGAGCCATTCGAGGGCGCATGTGTAGAGCGGTAGGCTTCTAGAACTAGAACTGGAGAAGTAGCAAGACTAGAAAGTTTACTTTGTGTTTTTGAATTTTGTTTGTTACTCTCCCATATTGCCACTTTGCCAGATGATCGCACCCATGAGCGCCTTGGGAGTTGGGTTTCTCGCACTCCTTGGAGTTCGATTCATTGCACTGAAGGCAATTACTGATCTCTCGATAAGTTTGCAGTCTGACAATTTTTGCCAAGTGCAGAAAAATCGAAACATCAAAAGTTGCTTTGGGCACATGTAGCTAAGATCTATCTGAGACTGATAGATCTAGATCTAGATCTATATCTTAATATGTCTTCTAGAATCTAGATCCAGATTAGATCTCTCAGTGGCTGTAAGTACTACTTCTCGATCTACGGCTAGCTTACAACTAGTCCATACATCTATCTAAATCTAGATCTAGATTTTAGGTATGCCCCTGGGTCAATCGTCAATAGCGACGGGTGGGCAGCATAAATAACAATCTAGAGGGCTGATACATGGCCTGTCAACCCTCGCTACCAGCATCTGGTGGTCGTCCACGACCAGAACTGTGGATCCCGTTACTGGGGTAGATCTATGTACGAAAGAAGTTGAGTGCTATTGGAAAAACTGTAAGACTCCAAGAGGAAATTTAAACAGATGGCTGGCGTCCAAAGCACTATGCTTGAATCGCACTTAGATGAATTTTTATGGCGCCAAGAGTTTGGCCAGACACCACAGACCGTACTGGACAACATAGTGCTGCATTTGTCTCAGTGATACCAAGTTTAGATGGCTGTCTATACAAGTAAGTTTGGCTTTTCTTCTCTTATTTATTTGGTAGTAACTTTTACACTGCTCAATTCTCATGTTACCCAAACAAAACAAAATAAAAAAATATATGTGAATTGTGATGTAGGGCCTAGGCCTTAGATCTAGTTAAATTATATGGAATTAAAATCATATTTCTAGGGTGTATTCAATAAAAAGAAATAGACTGATTACGGTAAGAAAAAAAACACCAAAATTATGGAAACAACGCCATATGTGTTTGAAACTTTTAAAACCAAAACCTACCTGGCTATGAGTACACACATCCTAATGACATCATAGTAAACAATCAACAAGATGGCCGCCTGGCCAGCAATTCTTAACGAGTGCCTAGATCTAGTTAATATTAGGAATTATGGCATGCTCAAATAGAATTGTGATTATGGGGTAGAATTGCACCCTGACTTCCGTCACTGTGTAGTGACCACCATCTTGTCTTCCGGAGACCATATTTGCCTCTGTTAATTGGTGTCAAGTTGATCCTGCTGGTACAGCTTCAGCAAATTAGGTAGAGGTTACATGACTTTGAAACCTAAAAGAGGCAAATTTTTAGGCCCTATGCCTGGAAAACGAGATGGCGGCTACGAAAAAACGGAAAATGTATAAATTAGGGCCTTTATGGGCTTAGGGGGGAGACCCCTCTGAACCTCTTATTTTGGCCACTATAGTATTATTCGTACTATTATTACAAATTTATGTCAGCGGCTCTCTGTATTACTATTACATTAGGCCTCTTTGTAATACAGGTTTGAATATTAAAACTTTATTTACAGCAAATCTCTGACCGAATAGTATTCTCAATTAATCTTTTGTAAACATGTTCAGCAAGTTATAGGCCTCAGTTTGAAATTGAATGTTTTGCTGTATAACAGTTTTATTATCTTTTTTAAGGGAAGAAGAATTTGCATGTATATGTTTTGTGACTTATAAAATGAAATCTTCGGTAGGCTTAGGCCTATCTGCACAGTGTTAGTGTGTTACAATGATAAACAGCCCAGTAGCGGTAGTAGTAGTAGTACATGCACTAGTAGTGTAAATAGTGATCAAGTGGTACATTATAGCCCTGTCAACAGTTTCAGTTATTTTTGCTGAGAATCTAGAATTAATTTAGCATGTCACGATCATACAGATCGTGTCGAAGAAAGTCTTAAAGAAAAATTTGTCGACATGGAAGTTTGAGGCGTCTAGAAAAGTCACAGTTGCAGTCAGTCTTAGATGTCCTGTAGGTGTGTTGCTGTGATTCTGCTTTGATATGGAATGTTTCCACAACTTCAGATGAAGTTCAAATTTATTCAGTCAATGTGTGTTACATCGAAATCTTCAAAAGAAATTACATTACTGATTACAATAATAGTGAGACAACACAATGAGTGTGTAGAAACTCATGGGGGAGCTAGATAACAGAGAGTCTTCAGAGAAGAAACCCCCCTTATAGCAAGTGTTTCGACCCTTAACTCCTGACACTCTAAGGGGGTCGGGCCACACCCAGGTCATGACTCCCGGGTGTTTCTCTGCCATCTTTTTTTTTTGCACCGCACAGGATTCGAACCCATACTCTTATCTTGGTAGAGTTGCTAATCCAAGCACTTACAGAGCTGCCAACCGTTCCGCATTTCGCGGAACAGTCCCGCTTTTTGATACCTTGTCCCGCCCGCGATATAAAAAAAATGCCGTTTTGTCCCGCTTTGAGCATTGAAGCCGCATGTTTTTTGGTTGTAGATTTCCACCCTCTACAGCCATTGCCGTAAACAACTGCATATTTTCATTTTGTTTTGTTAAGTTTTGTGCTGACCGTTTTGCGTCACACGTTTTGTCCATGCTCAGTTTGCATACCGGGTCGCGCCTTCACCTTCTCTAGGAAGGATCCGCAAAACAATGGGCTAGACCCAGACTAGAGAGAGACTAGCCTCGATTTCAAAGCTTGCATCGGCGAAGAAACGAAACCCAAAGTTATGTGTTCGTCATTGCCATTCAGCCCACAGTAATAAATTATTGCGCGTCAGTCCTGTAGAAAAATGTTTTGCCTATCTCTCTCTCTCTCCCTCTCTCTCTCTCTCTCTCTCTCTCTTCGCAAGTGCCTTCACATAATTTGCCCAAGCACCCTATAAAATATTTTTTCTAAATTTGAAAGTCTCATAAGTCGTGTACAGAAAGCTAATTTTTAGACTGCTACGTCAGTGCTTATAGATCTCTCTCTCTCTCTCTTCGCCATCACATTTGCCCAAGCACCCTATAAAACATTTTCTCTCAATTTGAAAGTCTCATAAATCGTGTACAGAAAGCTAATTTTTAGACTGCTATGTCAGTGCTTAGCAATAATGTTAACTGACCAATCTTCAAGTTTGCAAGCATTCTCTCTCTCTCTCCCACTGTCTCTGTTTGTCTGTCTATCTCTTTCTTATTAATAAAACTGTTATTAAGAGTATTATAGTTGTATAGCTTCCCATTCATATTTTGTTTAATTATTAAACAAAATATGAATGGGAAGCTATACAACTATAATACTCTTAATAACAGTTTTATTAATAAGAAAGAGATAGACAGACAAACAGAGACAGTGGGAGAGAGAGAGAGAATGCTTGCAAACTTGAAATAAAACTGTTATTAAGAGTATTATAGTTGTATAGCTTCCCATTCATATTTTGTTTAATTTCCCTTATTAGAACTAGGTAAACATTAGTTATCTTGTGTTTTATTTTTGGTACCTCATAATTTCCATAGATCATTTATGGTCTTCCATTTAACTGTTAACAACAGATTTATAAACCCAAACAAATCTAAGTCTACAAATTGGAGTTACACAACTGTTCCCAAATTGCAGTAGGGCCTACATGTAGTAATCGCCCGCAAGTAAAAAAAAAAGCCCACAATGATTATTCGAAAATTCCTTAACATAGATTCTATATCTAACCTCTAGATGTGATTGGTATTTTTAAACACTTTTTAACTCCTTCAAGTGTGTATACAAAAGGAAAAAAAACACCTATTAATGTATAAAAATTTTCTCTATGATCACTTTGATGTCATTTGTTGTTTTTTTTTTATCTTGTTCCCATATTATTACAACTGAAGAGAACAGGTACTTGTAAATACTAAACAAAAGAGGGAAATTTATTTTTTAATCAGCAATTATTTGAAATTTTACAAATGTGCATCTTATTCTATATGAATCTTGGAATAAAACTAGACGATTGGACCCCATCAAAATATATAAAATTTTTGGTAGGGCTAGATACAAATTCTTTTCTTCATTGGAAAGCTTATAACGGCCATGATGACAAGGAACTAGGAGGGATTTGTAGACACATAATTCTCTATAGAGGAAGCATGCCACCGATTCTCCCAGCCTCGACTGTACTCTGTATGGACATGTAAATATGGACAGAAACCCCATGTTTCAGCATTTTTTTTCTTAACACTGTAAATATCTTTCCTTAAATCTAGCATAATGGTAATTATCTTTGCTGTCAAGGCGTCGCCACCAAAACATTATTTTTTTTTAAACCACTTGATAAACTTTAAAAATCTGTATAACAAGAATTTTTGTTTCATTTGTTATTTACAAAAAATATGAGATCCGTAAATTGGGTCAGACTAATAACCAAGGATTTTAATGAAAGAGGAAACATGTGCTTTCATTATTTTTCTTGCAGGCCTATCACCTTTTAAATTTTAATGTTGGTGTTTGCATGAGGCAATGGAATCTATAGGTCTAGATGTGTGTTTACAATAATAAGTATTCATATTATTTCTTCTTTTTTTTCTACTACTTACCAGGTTAGCCAGTTATACATCAGGTTTCTCAATAAAATTGAATTCCGTGAGAGGGTTATGGCCTTGGGAATAAAACCTAACAGCATTATTCAATTGTACAGTGCATTTACTGATAGTTACATGTAGACATTACAGTGACCAGAACTTTCATGTTGAATTAAGGGAAAGTTAAATTAGAAGATATATATAGTTTTTTAAGAAACTGACAAATCTGCAATGGCTTGGCTGTGGGTCTAGATAAGAATATACAACAGGAGTTGGCTTGTTTTGCCTGTACATTGCATTAGGCAGCTTTGTTTACTATGTAAGGTGGGTTGTCACTACTGGTAAAGATAAGGAGCAGGGAAAGTGACTGGGCTGGGGCACTAATGTGCAGGTTTGACATTTTTCTTTTTCCTACAGAACTTATTGAAACTACCAGGGTTAACTTATAAGGCACTAGTCAATTCCAAAACTATTCATAGATTGCAAATAGAAAGAAAAACATCATTTTTCAAACCTCTATTTATTCGATATGTCATTTAAAATGTGGACCACTAATACTATTATGCAAACACAACAGCAATCTTCTATGAAATTGATCACCGCCAGTGTCACTTTTTAATTACACCTAAGACTAATTAATCATTGGTTGATTGCTTTGACTAGATATATAGGTCTTTTTGTGTGCATGAATTGAATTCTTTTTCACAACTGAAAACAAAACTATTTTAAGCCTAGCAGGCCAATAAAGCATCATCCTCTAAAGTCTAAATAAAAACAATAAGATTTATGTAACTTAGATCTATTTCTAATTCAATTCTCCGGATCCTAATAGTAATATCCTTATCAACTTGCTGTCGAATTAGTCGTGAATTTGATATAAGGGAACAAACTGAAACTGAAAGTTGGCCCAGCTGATGCTATTTGTTACTTTTAATCAAGCCTGCTATATCAATATAACACGGAATGAACAAACCAACTAAAAGAAAAAAAAAAAGAAGAAAGAATAGACAGAAAGACAACACTGCATTAAAACACATATTTTTGTAGAATTTGAAGGGCGATTGGTACATTTTCAATTATTTGGCCATAACCTACACAGAACAACTTACAGGAAGATTTTTTTTTTTAAAGTTTTCGGATATCCTTAAATATGCCTTCTATATATAGATTACTGGATTGTTATTGGGACTTATAAAAATTAATGTGCAGGAAACCAAATACAGCAACAAAATTATTTACAAAATTGATCAACAAAATAATGTAGGAGTGCAATTGTTCAAACTTTTATTAGACTTTACCAGAAACAAATGCATCAGAAACCCATATCTTAAAAAAATGAATATTTTTTTATGATAATTATGTCAGTGGATAGGATTACAGACACAGAGACCAAAGATACATCATGCAATGTCAGCTACTGGAATATTATTTGAAAGATTTACGTTAAAAGGCGTATTACTTAAGTAACATGTAACAATACAAGCATTAACCCACGACTGGATTATGTGACTCTCCAAAAGAAAAAGACTCAATGACATATTTAAAAATACAAAATTATTTCAAATCCAACTTGTTACCAAAAAAAAGCACAATAAATTAAACACTGGTAAATTGTGCAAAGAATTGAAAACCCTGACACAACTTAAACTGTAGCCACAAAATATTGTCAAACGAGATGGCGAATATTGTCTGATTTAACTGTAATTTGTGTATTAAGGAAATTGTAATTTGTGTAAAAAGAATGTTGAGCCATTCAAATAGTAAGAAAAAAAAAGAATATATTGAATAAGCATAACAGCGAATTGAAATATCACTGAGCACATTTGAAATATGTATACCGTAATACCAATTATTGTACATTTACGCTGAATTTACGGGGGGCGCGGTGGCCCAGTGGTTGAACATCGGCTTCCGACGCAAAAGGTCCCGAGTTCGAATCCTGGCTGTTGCAATTCCTACTGGTTGGGTTGGTGTCAGTATAATGTGACCGGCTGAGACAGGAGTCATGATATCCCCACCCTGTCTTGTGTGTGGCAGCACATGAAATTGTCAGACGTCTATCTTGGGGCCCGTCCACGAGACAGCCTAAGTTGCTGATGTTGGACGTTAAAACCCAACCAACCAACCAACGCTGAATTTACAAACAGTATAGAATTATTATTAAGCTAAAAGGTAGTCTGCATGTAGCTTGAAGAAAAAACTGAGCTGGAGCACCTTGATGTTTTATACAAAACCACACTAAACAGGTCAAGAAGTAATAGGAGGAAAAATGTGTATGGAAATCAATCGTTTTGATTCCTAAATAAAAATAACCATTGAAAGAGTGCTTCATAGCACTCTCAAGTTTTTGTAATTGAACAAACCAAATAATTTTAAATGAAACACTTCATATTATTATCAATTGGTAAAAGTGATTGTAATCTGTAATGCAAAAACAAATTTATTTCATATTATGACCATCAATATTACATGCAAGGGGGCACGGTAGTCCTGGGGTAGGCCATCAGCTTCAGATGGAGGAGGTTTGGAGTTCAAACCCAGGTGATTTTGCCCCCTACTGGTTGGGTTGGTGTCCGTTTAATATGACCAGGTGAGACAGAAGTCATGTTATCCCCACCCTGGCTCATGTGTGGCAACAATATTGTCAGGCATCATTCTTGGGGCTCATCTACAATATAGACTATATAGTGCTTTTGTTGTACGTTAAACCAACTCAACAAATACTATTTAAATATTACGAAAACGCCTTAAAGTATACCATATCTTCACAGCATTTTAATTGCAAGGTAAGGTTTGATAAAAGAACAATACATGTACTTTACAAATGCTATGCTAAAAGTATTCACAAAAAAATAGTCAATATTACAATATTCAATATTAACAGTATGAAATAAAACAAAATAATAATCAGTTAATTAATATGAATGATTGCAAAGAATCTCACAAATATTTGTCAATATGGACCAGAAATACAATTGAATATTTTTTTACATAAACAGCCTTTGTGTCAAATCATTGAGAACAAGCAGTATTTTTAAATAACTTAAATTCTTGGCATAAATGATGGTAGGAGACTGGAAGAATTATCAACTCAGGTTTAACATACTCGTCTAAAATAAAAAATTCTTAACATTTATCACCTTCAAAGAGAAATGAGAAAAATCTGTAAAAATATTTGAAATTTATATTGTTGGATAAAAAAGATCAAATTTGTTGGCATAAAAGCATATTTTTTTCAGGTATGTATGATAGAACCTATTATAATGCTTGTTTTGCAAGTGGCTTTGATTCTAACCAATAGACCTGAATAGCAAGGTTCTATTCCAATTTTCAGTAATCAGAGGAAGAACAGGTAAATAGTTTAAAAAAAATATATATACATACCTAAATTCACAAAAACTGCAATGGCTATTTAACTATAACGTTTTCTTAGGCAGGAGGAACCTATTGAAAAGCTAAATCATAAAAAAAAAATAAAAAAATGCTTCTACTTAGAACTGTGTGTTGTCCCCAAAGATGTGTTTTGGGAAACACATGCTTTTAAAGAATGGGGTGCCTTATGTCTTTTAACAGGAATATGAAGCATGTTTTGAAATTCTTCAGGGCATTTCCTCTTTAAGCAAGACCCCAGAGGCTGTTTGCCCAAAGACAGTTTACTTTTTGAACCTGCATAATACTTTCTTCTACTTATTGCTGTTGGCTGCACTGAAATTTTACCAGGCCTACCTTTTGCTCTAAGACTTAGTGCAGAAGTTGCTAGAGCAGTTGCCAAAGCAGAGTGTGTCTTCATGGCATCTTTGAAATTAGAAACAAATTTTTTAAAAGGTAATAACAATGTCTCTGGGTCCTGACGTAAACTTGCTTGAAAACCAATAGAAATTTGATTAATTTGAACACACAATTCCTCCACTTCATTATTCTGATTAGGCGTTGGCAGTTCTTCATCAATCTGGTTTGCCTCAGTTGCTAATGAATATAAATCATCCAAAACCTGTTGATCAACAGGCTGATCAGCCCTGACATTGTCTGAGCTGTTTGACAGACTCTCAAAAAAACCTTTAGGGGCATCTTTCTTGCCAGTGGCAATTTCTAAGAGCACAAATTTTATCTTTTCATTGGTATGAACAGGAAAAGAAAAAATGTGCCCTCTTTTAAAAATTCTTGAGACTGACAATTGGTGCTTGCACAATGTCCCATTGAAACCAATTGGACAAGTGCATAAACCAATATCAGTATTAACAAAATAATCTTTTGCATTTTTTTCAGAACTGCTTGTCACAACATAATTTTCATTATCAATTTGATGAACATTATTTAGGGACAATGATTTTTTTTCTGAATTTAATAAAGCTTGTTTTACTCTACTAGGTGTTACCCCAGTGATGAGGTCAATTATTTTGTTCTCATAGTATTTGGTCAAAACCACAGTTAAAGAGTAAACAAGCTGAAGAGGGCTGTATGCCTTTTGCCTGCAAAAAATACTGTCCTTCAATGTACGAAAGGCAGCCTCAGCAATATTATTGGTATTGTGGCCTCTGTTCAAAAGATCAGACCTGAAGTGAACAGCCCATTGTTGTCTAATTTCCCATAGAGATAAAAAGTACTTCTTGATCTTTGGATACTTGGCCACAATATCATCACTCTGTAGCCCTTGCCATCTTGTGCCAAGCTCACATTCGTTGTTAGCATACATGACGCCTGAAACACAGCAATAACAGTTTTAAGACCATAATCAAAGACATCGCCCAAAAATCTTTTAGTTTTATTAATACTATCTGAAACAGATGCTTTTCCACACTGTAAGTTTCTAATAAATGGAAAAGAATTCACTTATAAACTTTGCTTTTTTACGAGCAGTAATAATACTGTATACCTTGGGTCTCCGGGTGGACTTGAACCACCAACCTTTCGGTCCGGGTCCATTAATTTTTTAAGGACAACGAGAAAACCACCATGGGTCTAAATCTAGTCCGGGCCAAAATGACGAAGGCGTAGTCATTCTTAAGTCGCGTTATGTCCGATGTATAACGACTGCTCATCCTCTTAGTCGGAACTGGATCTTTATCGCCTATGGCGTCAATACACCGAAACTTACATAATGCGCGTGATTTCCAAGAAAGCGAGATTTAGGCTACATATCAATGAAAGTCAAAACTAAAGCCCCATTTTGTTCCATTGTCTGCAACAAGACATACTGAAACACATTGGTGTGATTGGCGTAAACGTTCTGATACTTATATTGGAAAGTGTTCTAATGAATGGAACGCGTTCGATTTGCTTCTAGATCTAGATCTAGACCAAGTAACACGATTTTGAGAATGAAGAGTAGAGAGCATAGGCCTAGGCCCGACTAAAGCTCTTCCTCTGTTCCTCGTTCGTTTTCGTCTCTCACTCTCTCTCTCTCTCTCTCTCTCTCTCTCTCTCTCTCTCTCTCTCTCTCTATCTCTCTACAATGGGTATTTTATAGATTTTCAAGCCAAGTTTTGATTATTGTCATAAAAGAATATTAACAGTGTCACCTAAAAAAAGACAGAATCAGGGACTTTTTTTACACAATCATTCATGAATTCAAAACTATTTTTTAAAGATACACCATGTTCAATTCATTGACATTATTTCACAAACTTGTTGAGTTCATGGTACAATTATAATAATATTTGAATTTGAAAATTGAATAATACTTTTAACAAATAAAATTATCACAATACAGAACAATTTAAAATGTGTGAACCAAATTCTTTCTTTAACAAGAAATACAATACTTTTTAATCATTAAAATATGATTAGCAGACCTGGCTAATTTTCAAGGCTTCATGGGCACCGATGTGTTATTTTTTGCATGGCTATGCAGGGCCCTTTTTGCTGTTGGAACACTAATTGCCTCTAGCTTTACATGTGATGCAGTAAGCACACTAGCTTAACTTTTGGTATTAATCCGATAAGAATTTGATATATTTACGTCTTTCTAGTCTAACCAATGCCAATTTTCACTCCTTTATCAATTTCTTTAATGTCCATTGGACCAACACGATTGACGAATTCCACCACAGACCAAACTTTAGGTCTTTATATATCTAGATTTTGATTCTAATCAATAAATCATGAATGCCTAGTCTAGATCTACATGAAGTCCTTAGATCTAGATACTCCTCCTACTGTCCTGGTTTTAACCTAGACCACGTCTATGCAGTGGCAATTTGAATCACATAAAATACATCCAACTGAAGTCTTTGATCGAGAATAGTTTTCACATAGATCCGATTTTCCTAACTACCGGTACTAAAGTTGAATGTTCGGATGTTGTTACTTTGTTATTGAACAACGCATGTTCAGTGATGTTCTTACTTTTTCCTGTTCGCTTTAATTTTTTTTCTTGTTTCTGTAAGTCAATTCTTGTCTGTACTGAGATTTACTGATAACTTTGACGTACTTTGATGGAACTTGGTTCGGTGATTTTTTTTTTTTTATAGAATTTCGACGGACTTTGACGGAACTCGGGCGGTGATTTTTTTTTTTACGGAACTTTGACGGACGATTATTTTTTTACGGAATTCCGTAAATTTACGGAAAATTGGCATCACTGAGATTTTGATCTTAACTAAGGATACAGTTAAGTTCAAACCGCTGGTGTTGCAAACAGTTTTGTTAGGAGAAAAAAGAAAAATAATGCCAACCGCAGCGCTACATTTTGTGCTTGGGACTAAATACAACATGATAATTCAGGCCACAATCAGGGTATGGAAACAGAATTTCATCAATTTATGTATTCAGATGTTAAGATAACTGAAATTTGCACTTTCCAAGATTAATATTGTTTATTTTTGACCGTATAACAGCCACAGATCTTAGTTTGAGACATGGATATTTCTCTTGGGCCTTTTTTATTTGAACAGCTGTTGGATTCCTTTTGAGATCAATGCTTTCTTTGAAAGCTAAAAATAGCGTTTTTTCTTCATTTTCATCCCATCTTTTTCTTGGGTGTGGTCCACATCTGAACTTGTTGTTATCCTCTTGCTCTTGACTCTTCCTCTTCACACCCTTTCTTTGCTCTATATCAGATTGTTCGCTGCCTTCCTTTGAAACTGAGTCACTTCTCGACTCAGAATTATCAGAGTTTTCCTCTTCTTCTGCAGCTGGAAGTTCTTCAATTGTGCAAGAGGCCAGTGTTCGTCCTGCAAATTTGGACATCTGCCCATTTTCTAAGGCAATTAGAGCTCGGGCTACTTTTGTCTTTTCGAGCAAGGATGATTGCAGTCTATAAACATCTGTATGGACTGAAACCGAATGGCCCATATGGTCAGCAACCATCTTTAGTTCATCTCCTGTCATGTCCAGGATTTGAACAGTTGTTGCCAAGTGCTTGCGCAGTAGCCTGGTTCTCACTCTTTCAGGATTTTCAAGGTCAGGACATCTTTCGGACATGACACGCATTGCTTGACACCCATCCAAAGGACTTCTCTCACATCTAGCAAATAGATAAGGATTCGTAGGGCTGATGCCAGCATGCATTCTGGTGCTTAAAAGATGAAGGCAGGCCTTGTTCATCTGTTCTGAAAGGATGATATATACTTTTCTGAGACCTCTTGTACTCTTTCCTCTGACTTCAATGACTTTCATCCTTTTGGCTAATGCTCTCTCCGTGACATCCATTTGATCAATTATATCTTGAGAGTCAGATGAATTT
Organism: Elysia chlorotica; assembly: GCA_003991915.1. Lineage (NCBI taxonomy): Eukaryota > Metazoa > Mollusca > Gastropoda > Plakobranchidae > Elysia > Elysia chlorotica. Next base: position 89,337 of record RQTK01000447.1, read on the forward strand.
TGATTATCTATTACGTCTGCCGATTTTAACTCCTCTACTTCTGAAACTCTTCTTTTGTTAAACAGAATGAGGCGAACCATCAAAGCTTGAGCTGCATCAATCCATTCCTGATAAGAGTGGTGAAATTTACTTAGGAAAGACTCAATTTTACTGTCTAAAAAATCCTTAAGCTTAACTAGATCACTTGTCAAAGGTAACTCCAGGGTTTTGTTCAGCGATCGAAGTTTTTGTCTCCGCAGGGAAACTGCTGAAACATAATTGTTCCAATGTGCTTGGTATAGGAGGTCAAAATCATCAGCTTCTTTTCTTTTCAATTCACCTTCAGTTTGAAGAGCAACACTTTTCTTTAACTGACAAATTTGCTTTATATAATGACCTAGCGTCAAGGCAAGGTTTGGAGAATGCATGCCCATATCTTTTACTGTGTTTACTATCAGCATAAAGGTTTTTGGTTTTATGTATTCTTCTAAAGAAAGGCTTTGGTTTGTTCTTTCATTAAGACCTACAAGAAGTCTTGCCACTGCTCTCACTTTAGTCCTAATATTGTCTTTGTCTTTTCTTCTTTGTTCTCCCTCAGTACCTATTTTATGAACCAAACCCCTGCAAAACTCTTTAATAAGACTATCCTGTTGGCAAACCGTTTTCAAACCAGGATATTTCACAGTTTCTTTCATTTTTAAAAAAATATCTTCAATCTCTTCATCTTCATTGTCGTAACTGAGAAAAGGGGAAAGTAACATCTGACTATTTCTAAGAAAGTTTGTATCTTTTAATTTGCCTGCTGGACATTTTTTTGAGTGAAGAGACAAGTTTTTCTTAAAAACCCAAGCTTTACAGTCTACACAAGGCAGGTAGTTTTCTGCACTGGCACCATCCTTGTGACCTGGCCGTCTGCTCACTGTCAGTTCCCCACATCCGCTTTGCAAAACCTGTGTCAATTATGAAATGATAGAACTCTGATGTCCAATGTAATTTATCTTTAAAAAAAATCTTTTTATAAATCATGAAATAAACATTTAAATCTTAAAAGCAAGTATTTTAAATACCATCAATTTCAATATTTTCGCCAATAAAACACTGCAGTTACCATTATTTTCATTGATGTTATCTATAACTGCACCTTTTTCTACTAGTCCCTGATGCTTAATTAGGAAGTACACCAATCTCAACGAAAATGTATATGACAGCAAAATATAATGTCTTCTTCTGATCTTAAACGAGTATTATCTGCTTCAGATACTGAGGAAGTGAAATATAATTTTTTAAACTTTAATATAATTGCTAATTTTGTGAATGTAAGTGTTACAGCGACACAGCTATAAAATACACACCAAAAAATAAAGTAACTATAAAGGTTTGTTATTTTTTGTTGTGTATTTTATAGCTGTGTCGCTGTAACCTTTATCGTTACTTTATTTTTTAGGTATTGGTAACATAAAAATTTTATAAGAGGAAAAAAAATATTTTTACAAAAAGTACATAAAGATAAAGGGGAGGGGTGTTGCAACCAAACTTACCATGCAGTTGTGCAGGTGATTTCCATCATTTTGTAGAAGTGTAAATAGCCTTTTCCTCATTGCTGAATGGCAGGGCAAGTTTGCAATTTCTTCCACTCTTGGCTCCTTGGCGTGAATATTCATGTAGTGGTTTGATATTTTTGATACATACATGTTCTTGCAAAAGAAGCAGTAATCTGGTTTTCTGTAGTTTCTTTTGCCTGCAATCTTTGCACCACCAGCAACTGTCACTGCAGGGACAAAATTGCAGAATACGAATTTGATCAAGAAAACACAGAACCATGAATGCATTTCAAAGTCTTAAAAATGTGTATTTTGCAAATGAATCATAAAATTGTATACGTCGGATAATTAATAACAAACAAACAAACGAACTAAAATGATTTGAAAGTGTGTTTAGTGTAAAGAAGTCTTGAATTAGAGTATGCCAATAATATATGATGTATGACAGATTTCATGTTTTCTATCTCTTCATTGAGCTTATTGCGTATCTAAGGAAACAAGAGAAGCAGCATTATATAATCACAATAATTATACATGTGTGCATATGTATGTGTATTCTGCTTGTGGAGGAAAAAAGTGAGGAAGGAGAGAGGGGAAAGCTGGAGAAGGATAGAAAGAGGAAGGAAAAGGGATGGAGAAAAATGTAGATAAATAGAAAGAGAGAGGTGGAGAGAAAGAAGGAGAAAGAAAGATGGAAAAATAGAGAGAAAGAGAGATAGGGAGAGAGAAAGAGAGAGATAGACAGATACAGAGAGAGAGAGAGAGAGAGAGACAGACAGACAGACAGACAGACAGACAGACAGACAGACAGACAGACAGGCAGACAGACAGACAAACGGACAGACAGACATAAAAAAGGGAAAGGGGAAAGGGAGGTTAGCTTAGGGAAATTTGCAACTTACGTACCTCTTTCAAAAACCTTCCTCAGTTGACTCGTGGTCGGGCATTTGGCTGCTTCAGTTGTATCTCCTGATAAAATCATAACAATGGATTAGCATTGTATATATATATTCTATATCATAATACTCTCGAGACAAAAAAGAAAGGAAGGAAAAGGGATGAAGAAAAATGTAGATAAATAGAAAGAGAGAGATGGAGAGAAAGAAGGAGAAAGAAAGATGGAGAGAGAGAAAGAGAGATAGGGAAAGAGAAAGAGAGAGATAGACAGATACAGAGAGAGAGAGAGAGAGAGAGAGAGAGAGAGAGAGAGAGAGAGAGAGAGAGAGAGAGAGAGAGAGAGAGAGAAAGAGACAGACAGACAGACAGACAGACAGACAAGCGGACAGACAGACAGACATAAGCAAAAAGGGAAACGGGAAAGGGAGGTTAGCTTAGAGAAATTTGCAACTTACGTACCTCTTTCAAAAACCTTCCTCAGTTGACCCGTGGTCGGGCATTTGGCCACTTCAGTTGTATCTCCTGATAAAATCATAACAATAGATTAGCCTTGTATATATTCTATCTCGATAATACTCTCAAAACAAAACAAAAACAATGCACAATTGTGTCCTGTATCTGTATAAAAGTTGTTTGATGATCACCTGCTATTAAAAGGGGTGAGGATAACGAGACATTGTGATTATACAAAAATTACAAGTGACTTTGAAAGATAGAGAGTTTGACAGATAGGCAGACAGACAGACAGACAGGCAGGCAGGCAGACAGATAGACAGACAGATAGATAAATGGGTAGATATAGATAGGAAAAAAAGAGACAGAGAGAGAGAGAGAGAGAGAGAGAGAGAGAGAGAGAGAGAGAGAGAGAGAGAGAGAGAGAAAGATTATTTGAAGACAGCGGGAGGGGAAAGGATGAACAATTATGATGCTATTAAAAGGGGTGAGGATAACGAGACATTGTGATTATACAAAAATTACAAGTGACTTTGAAAGATAGAGAGTTTGACAGATAGGCAGACAGACAGACAGACAGGCAGGCAGGCAGACAGATAGACAGACAGATAGGTAAATGGGTAGATATAGATACATGGGTGCAAGCAAGCTGAGTCAGTTTGGCCTGCAAGCAGACGTCTGAACTTTGAATTGGCCTGCAGAATGTACCCGTAACAAGGTTTTCCGCCACCCCACATTGAAACTAAGGTTTTGCGCATAAATACCTTACTTTTTAAAACCATTCTTCGGACTCTACTTTTCCTTGTCATGTGGTATATCATTTTTTCTATATCAATAACAAAATCAGGTAAACAATGCATGAAATAAACGCTTTCTATTGTATGGATAAGCACCACTAGAAGAAAAATTCATAGCATAAGTAGTTTACTCTTTGTCTTAGCCTGCAGTATGGTCATCTATAAACTAGTTTTGAATGTACAATCAATAAATAATAGTAGTAGTAGTCGTAGTAGTAGTAGTAGTAGTAGTAGTAGTAGTAGTAGTAGTAGTAGTAGTAGTAGTAGTAGTAGTAGTAGTAGTAGTAGTAGTAGTAGTAGTAGTAGCAGGTTAGAAGGGACAGCTCCGTCTGTTAAAGCCTCTATTGTTGTTGGCCTGCTTCTCTGTATCATAGTAGTAGTAGTAGTAGTAGTAGTAGTAGTAGTAGTAGTAGTAGTAGTAGTAGTAGTAGTAGTAGTAGTAGTAGTAGTAGGTGGCGGTTAGAGCAGCAGCAGATTTAGAGGTAACAATAGTAGCATTGTTAGTGCACGCTCGTAACTAAAACGCCAGCCTTAATTCAACGTGTCTGGACAAGATGTATAACATAATTATCTAGATAGCGTAGACGAGTGCACTGGTTAAAAACCTAAATCTAATCCAAGATGTAGACTCTAGTGTATTCAAAGTCATCTGAACTATGCCGGTTGTTCGTATAATGCTAAAAGTATAGTATAGTATATAGATTTACTAGAACCAAATTTCTGGTCTGAATTAGATCTACATAACTTAAGGCATGTAAAAGAACACTAGAGTAGTAGAGTCGTAGCGCACATGATTCATGTCATAGTGGACAATGTCAAGGACATATAAGAACAATAAGTTTCATTTGTTGAAAATGACGACAGGAGCCGAGGGCTGAATGGAAAGATCGGGATATCGACATAGTTCGGACAAATAAACGACAAATGAGATCTAATTTAGAGCCTTTGTTTGTAAAAGTAGATTCGTGCACGGGATTCACGAAAAACTAACGAGGGTTGAGGGTTGGGCGCTAAGATGGATAGATCGATCTTCGGACGAATAAAAGATAAATTAGATCTACGCCCCTTGTTTGTAATTGTAAACGCACATAGGAACACGTGATAGCAGAAAGGCATATTCCATGGTCAGCACAAAGTAGACTAAGATCAAAGGCAATCAGAAGCATTATATGTACTTGGTGAAAATTGCGAAGGTCGAGGACTCGATGTGAAGATTCAGGGATGGGTACTATTATTTTGAGTTTTGGACATATAATAAACGATAAAACAACGCATTGTGGTCGATCGATTACATTGATATTGTTGACTGAACCAATCTCGATAACGCAATGACAAGTAAGCTTATAAAACCACAAGGAAACATCGCATGCGATACAATGTTTAATACAATGGGACTGAATGGGTCCTACTTTTCTTGCGCGCACGAAACTTTGTTTATCCTTCTATAGTTTCGGTTGCGTGATTAACAGAAACACCGTATCCGTAGATCAAATTATTTTATTTAGTGCGCGGCTTGTCTGGAAAGGTGTACAAAATTATGCCAAGGCGCACAGGTTGGCAGCTCTACTTTGATCATCTACCGATTTTTGTACATTTGACCCGAAGTAGACCGCTAAACTGGAAATGAACGTTGAGTAATTGGAACTTCATTCCCCTCGTTTGTTTGTTGTTTTTTTTTTCTTTTTTCTTTCTTTTGCTTAGCTGTCGAGATTGGTCGACAGTATTCATCTGACGCCTCTGATCGGTCCGGCCGATGCTGGCCATAGCCGGCGAATTTGCACCCACGGCATGTGAGAATGCTACTTGCTAGCTACGAACTTCACGCTGCAAATCCGATGTTTCATTCATAAGTCACAGTGAATGAGTCAATGGTCATATCTCTTATTAACTTAAGTATCGATATATACAACGAGTAAATAATAATTATACAAAACGTTATTAATCTATCGGTATATCGATTATTCTACCTTTTCTTCGATAAGACCGCAAAACCGGAAACGCGTTTGATTATTATTCTCAGTTAAAATATGTTGTTGCTGTTTGTGTCTTTATTTTACCAAGAGCTGCATGCAACATCTTTTTGCCATAGGTTGCCATGATGAAACCCTACATTAAAAAAAAAAATTAAAGAGACCCTAGTGAAATCTAAAACTTATAAAACTCAAACACAACATTTAACAATTTTAAACACATGTAACGCAACAAAATAACTACAACCAGAAAGCACATGAATTTACTGAGCTGAGAAGCATGTCTCGCATGTAAGACTATAATAATTATGGCAAGATAAAATTACTTCTTTTAGCACTTTTTAAACTAAAATGGTAATGAAGATAGCCCCCAAACGATCATGCCATAATTAAATGTATTACTGTATTGTTTGGTGATTACATAATAATTGTTATATCTCTATATGTCTCACAACAGACTATAATATCTCTAGTGTATCAAGTCTGTAAGGATTTTTCGCTTATCTCAAGCCTCCCAAACTTACTATTTCATGAATTGTTTTAGTTTGCATGATGCCGAGACAGAGTCAAGAGCAATTCTAGTTTGGATCTAGATTCTAGATGTAGATGATTTAGATCTAGCCTAGTCAAATCTTAAAAATTAAGTACCTTTATCACCAGGACTAACATGCATACTGTTTGAAGACATCTAGATTTTCTAAATCTAAAGTAAAATAATAGTACCTCACTTGTCAACTGCCTAGTTGACTATGTGGCGGAAAGTAGTGCCTATAAACTATACACTATCTAGAAGCAGGTGAAGTAGGGGCCTACTATAAAAATATGAGATCTTGAACATAACAAATTCAGCTTAATTACTAAATAAGTGTAAATCAGTTCTTAAAACTCTAAATAGATCTAGATCTCTAGATCTAAATAAAGATATACAAATCTGGATCTACAATACCATAGAATCTATATCTAGATCCAGCATATTATAACTCTTAATTCAGAGCCATGAAAGATCGAGAGCATAAGTTGATCTAGATCTAGATTATATTAGTTGAGATCTATACCTAGATCCTATTGAGTCCAGATTGAGACTAGGCCTGTGTAGTGTATGTTTATACACTAGATCTAATCTAGATCTAAATCTAGATTCTAGATACGATTCAATGTAGGCCTTCTCTAGTCACCAGTGCGAATTATCTGTAAAGGTTTTCCTTGTGTTTTTATGTCTAGATTCTAATCTAGATTGAGACTGATTCGCATTCAAAGCATATCAAAGACAACTTAATCTAGAATTTCAAATCTAAATGTAAAGCTAATAATTGTTAACTAATAATGGTCTCACCTGAAACAAATCTGCTAGCACAGATTAGATGGCTTGCTTCATGCCGAATATGGCGCGGACAAGCCGGAAACGAAAGTTAGGGAGATCGTAAATTCCCGTTCTATAAATAGAACGTGGAAATAAAATGGCAGCCGTGCATCGAAATCAAAATCGAAATTATTCTCCAGGGTCCAAATTTTCAATTTGTATATATTTCGATGTCAGACACTGTTGTGAGCTGACATGTCTACAATGATCAGACACCTCCAAACAGTGTCCTAGAGGTAGCCATATTGTGGGTCTTTATATACACCCCACAAAATTTCAATGCCCCACAGCAAACTCAAATGTAGAAAAACGCCCCATAAAATCGCCATCTCTAAGTATATATATATATATATATATATATATCTGAATGTATATTGACTTAATAAATATTATATATTGAATCTTAAAATTAAAAATTTCTGGGAACCTCTCTTGTCACTTACAACCAACCAGGTATATATATATATATATGTGTGTGTGTGTGTGTGTGTGTGTGTTTTTATAGCACGATAGATCAATCTTGAGGCTATCATCAACCACTGCCTGATACGTTAGTAATCACCCTGCCATCAGATTTCGGTATTAAATGGGAAAGTTATAACGCTCTTGGCGTGATTTCATTAGGCATGTGGTTTAATCAACGGTTATGTGACTTGCTTACAAGACGTGAGCTTTGATTAAGGTTTTGGTTAACTTTTCAAGCCATCAGGTCCCCAGAGGGGAAGGGGGGGGGTAGCTCTACAAGATGAAACTTTCTATTACACGGGCCGTAAGTATAACGTTGCATTAGCTTACAAACCGTCGTAGATATAATTATGAATGTAGGAAGGCTTGCGACGAGTCGTAAGCTGTCGCGGCATTGTACTTACAGTCTCTGGTCTTAAAGAGAGCACACAAAACTCTCAAACAAAAACACAAAACTCCTGATGATTTCTACAGAACGACACTAATTGTTCTGCTTTTTGTACATGGCGCGTATTTTCCAACACAGTGGAGGATCTTTTGGTGAAATCGCATTCTTAGTACGAACACTAAAAGTCACTGGTCCGATGTAGGTGGAAACTACGATGATATGTCTGTAGTGTAACTAATTATTTCACCGGAGTGCCATCGCGGCCAAAAAACACTTTATTTCAAAGACCAAAGGTTGGCGTTTTAAAATTTGCTACATTTCTAACTGGCTTTTGGAAAAAACCTAAAAATTGTGCATGAGCATTGCGGGCAAAATACTGCAATTGTGTTGAGTTAAATAATTAATCCGCCCCGAATGCATGTGTGCTTCTACTAACACCTGTTACCTCTTGCTTTCAGAATGGACTGTGTCACGTGTGTGTTGATGGGGATGTGTATGCTCTGCACTTCTGACATGGGTGAGTAGCTACGCACCGTATTTTGGTGCGTAAAGAACTAAGTCTGTGCTAGGAGGATGGGAGTTGACACGCACCGTGTTTTGGTGCGCAAAGAACTAAGTCTGTGCTAGGAGGATGGGAGTTGACACGCACCGTGTTTTGGTGCGCAAAGAACTAAGTCTGTGATAGAAGGATGGCAGTTCGCACGCACCGTATTTTGGTGCGCAAAGTACTAAGTCTGTGATAGGCTAGAAAGATGTCAGTTGACATGATACGCACTATGTTTTGGTGTGCAATGAATGAAGTCTGTTCCTTACATGTATTAATAAGCTTTTATGTGCTTTTTTGTACTTAACAGGGGCCTCTGAGCCGGGGCGACCTATGACCCGGGCGGAAGTAGATCAAGCTGTGGAGCGCGCCGTCCAGCGTTTCCGCGAAGCCGCCGAGAAGGAGCAGCGGAGCAGAGATCAGCGGAGTCAGGTGGAGAGCAGACGGGACGGCCCCGGGAGCGGACAGTCTGCCCCCTTCGACATGAGGTACAGCTACTTGGGCATCGGCAAGCGGGAATATCCGCACGCTTTCACTCTTGGGGAAACCCCAAACAGAAGCGCCATGACGGTTTACAAATCCAAGCAGCAAACAAGGCCATCAGCTGAAAAAGTTCTTCTCCTCTACCCAAATATCGATTCTAGAAAACTGCCACTGTCGAAGATTCTAATCCCGTCTCGAACTGAGGAAGCTCCGCCTAAAACCACTATCTCTGAACGTGATAGAAGGCGGGTCGGCAGGGGAAGCGGCAATGGGGCGAAGAAACGGAAGCCGGAATACATAGGTGTTCCTGGAGGGATAGCCAAGAACAGGCGTTTTAACGTTTACAAACTCAGCCCCGCGTCTACAAAAGCAAACTCCATGAGTACCTCTGAGTTTGCGCATCTTCTTAAAAGAAACATTTTGAGGCATACAAAACCAACCACGTTAAAAATTGACCTGAAAGCGTTCGAAAAGCGGAGAAAAGCCTGGTCTGTACATGCTGTGTCGACCAAACCAGCCCACCCAAAACTCCACGCAGCTGAACATAGCTAGACAACGAAACGCTCACACTAATTCCTAGCATGGACCTCGTCAATCCATTACATCTAGCTCTCCCTGGGCCGGGGAAAACAACTCTATCTAAAGTCAAGCCTGTTCAGAACATCTCGACAGGAGCGTAAATCTACCAGAAAGCTATCCAACGTAAATCTACAATAAAGTTATCCAACGTAAATCTACCAGAAAGCTATCCAACGTAAATCTACCAGAAAGCTATCCAACGTAAATCTACCAGAAAGTTATCCAACGTAAATCTACCAGAAAGCTATCCAACGTAAATCTACCATAAATCTACCAGAAAGCTATCCAACGTAAATCTACAATGAAGCTATCCAACGTAAATCTACCAGAAAGCTATCCAACGTAAATCTACCAGAAAGCTATCCAACGTAAATCTACCAGAAAGCTATCCAACGTAAATCTACCAGAATGCTATCCAATGTAAATCTACCAGAAAGCTGTCCAACAAAAACCAGAGACGTTCGATCTGTGCAAAATTCTCCGACGCACTCTCCATAGTAACTAACACGGTAGTGAGTGTTTAGGTAAGGACCTTTTATAGTCGAAGGGGTCAGTAAGAAGATAAAATCAAAATAAAAAGAAGGTAACAAACTAACAACTCACACACACGATATCTCCATACGCACGCATCCACACAAACTCAATGCTAAGTGCAAAACTTGTGCGCAGTCGTTAAACATCTCTACCGCGCTGTCCTAGCGTTGGGGTTCAATCCCCCTCTGTTCAACCTGAGATCCTCTCTCCTTAATAAATAACGCGGTAAAGAGATCGCCAAGTTTGACATATCAGAGTCATGTCAGTTGGACAATACCACCACCGTTCTCTACGCGGTAAACTACATCTACACTGGACTCTTCCAACTTCAACTCTTGGAAAGTAACGTTTCGTCTTTGTGCCAACACGTGATCGGGCTCTATCCAAAATTTCAACAGATAAAAATAATAAAACCTCAAAATAAATATTTCCTAAAAGAACGTGATGTTTGCATGATGTCCGATTTATTATTCAGATCTGCTATTGTATTCTTTTTTTTTTCCAGATTAAAAAAATCAAACAAACATGTTTTATTGAAAATTACTCCCTGAATGCATCTGTTTGAATGACGAAAAAAATTGCTGTAGTTCTGACTTTTCAAACAAGCAAATATTTACTCTTTACCATATTACCACTTTACTTGTTTAATATCATTCTTTAATCATAAAAATTTTAATGCCTGTTTTATTTTTCTTTCAAAGAATAAAAAGTTTCTCTTCAACTGCTTGGCACCTTATCTTTATCTCTTATTTAAAACGTTTTCTTGTGTTTCTTACGTGTTATATATTTTGTTCATCTTTGAATTTCAAAAACCAGTCACGAACTTGAATTGAAGGACGAAAGTCTCAACAAGCTCTTTCGATCAACGATACTAATCATAAGAATTACCAGAACCTATAGTAACTATCACGTCGTGGTAGATAACGACCCGTTTAACAATATTAGCGTATAAAAGCTTAAAACAAGACGTAACAATATTAGCGTATAAAAGCTTGAAACAAGTAACAATATTAGCGTATAAAAACTTAAAACAAGTTACAATGTAAGCGTATAAAAGCTTAAAACAAGTAACAATGTTAGCGTATAAAAGCTTAAAACAAGTAACAATGTTAGCGTATAAAAGCTTAAAACAATTCGTAACAATATTAGCGTATAAAAGCTTAAAACAATTCGTAACAATATTAGCGTATAAAAACTTAAAACAAGTAATAATGTTAGCGTATAAAAGCTTAAAACAAGTAACAATGTTAGCGTATAAAAGCTTAAAACAATTCGTAACAATATTAGCGTATAAAAACTTAAAACAAGTTACAATGTAAGCGTATAAAAGCTTAAAACAAGTAACAATGTTAGCGTATAAAAGCTTAAAACAATTCGTAACAATATTAGCGTATAAAAACTTAAAACAAGTTACAATGTAAGCGTATAAAAGCTTAAAACAAGTAACAATGTTAGCGTATAAAAGCTTAAAACAATTCGTAACAATATTAGCGTATAAAAACTTAAAACAAGTTACAATGTAAGCGTATAAAAGCTTAAAACAAGTAACAATGTTAGCGTATAAAAGCTTAAAACAAGTAACAATGTTAGCGTATAAAAGCTTAAAACAATTCGTAACAATATTAGCGTATAAAAACTTAAAACAAGTTACAATGTAAGCGTATAAAAGCTTAAAACAAGTAACAATGTTAGCGTATAAAAGCTTAAAACAATTCGTAACAATATTAGCGTATAAAAACTTAAAACAAGTTACAATGTAAGCGTATAAAAGCTTAAAACAAGTAACAATGTTAGCGTATAAAAGCTTAAAACAATTCGTAACAATATTAGCGTATAAAAGCTTAAAACAATTCGTAACAATATTAGCGTATAAAAGCTTAAAACAATTCGTAACAATATTAGCGTATAAAAGCTTAAAACAATTCGTAACAATATTAGCGTATAAAAGCTTAAAACAATTCGTAACAATATTAGCGTATAAAAACTTAAAACAAGTTACAATGTAAGCGTATAAAAGCTTAAAACAAGTAACAATGTTAGCGTATAAAAGCTTAAAACAAGCCTTAACAATATTAGCGTATAAAAGCTTAAACCTACAGTTCCTAGCTAACTAGCTACAGTTCTTAGCTACCTACCTACAGTTCTTAGCTAACTACCTACAGTTCCTAGCTAACTAGCTACAGTTCTTAGCTACCTACCTACAGTTCTTAGCTAACTACCTACAGTTCCTAGCTAACTAGCTACAGTTCTTAGCTACCTACCTACAGTTCTTAGCTAACTACCTACAGTTCCTAGCTAACTAGCTACAGTTCTTAGCTACCTACCTACAGTTCTTAGCTAACTACCTACAGTTCCTAGCTAACTAGCTACAGTTCTTAGCTACCTACCTACAGTTCTTAGCTAACTACCTACAGTTCCTAGCTAACTAGCTACAGTTCTTAGCTACCTACCTACAGTTCTTAGCTAACTACCTACAGTTCCTAGCTAACTAGCTACAGTTCTTAGCTACCTACCTACAGTTCTTAGCTAACTACCTACAGTTCCTAGCTAACTAGCTACAGTTCTTAGCTACCTACCTACAGTTCTTAGCTAACTACCTACAGTTCCTAGCTAACTAGCTACAGTTCTTAGCTACCTACCTACAGTTCTTAGCTAACTACCTACAGTTCCTAGCTAACTAGCTACAGTTCTTAGCTACCTACCTACAGTTCTTAGCTAACTACCTACAGTTCCTAGCTAACTAGCTACAGTTCTTAGCTACCTACCTACAGTTCTTAGCTAACTACCTACAGTTCCTAGCTAACTAGCTACAGTTCTTAGCTACCTACCTACAGTTCTTAGCTAACTACCTACAGTTCCTAGCTAACTAGCTACAGTTCTTAGCTACCTACCTACAGTTCTTAGCTAACTACCTACAGTTCTTTCCTACCTACCTACAGTTCTTACCTACCTACCTACAGTTCTTACCTACCTACCTACAGTTCTTACCTACCTACCTACAGTTCTTACCTACCTACCTACAGTTCTTACCTACCTACCTATAGTTCTTACCTACCTACCTACAGTTCCTAGATACCTACAGTTTTTACTTACCTACCTACACTTTTTATCTACCTACAGTTTTAGCTACCTACAGTTCCTAGCTACCTAAAGTTCTTATCTACCTACAGTTCTTAGCTACCTAAAGTTCCTAGCTACCTTCGTTACCTACCTACCTACAGTTCCTAGCTACCTACAGTTCTTATCTACCTACAGTTCTTATCTACCTACAGTTCTTATCTACCTACAGTTTTTATCTACCTACAGTTCTTAGCTATCTACAGTTCCTAGACACCTACAGTTTCTAGCTACCTACACTTCCTACCTACCTACAGTTCCTAGCTACATACAGTTCTTATCTACATACAGTTCCTAGCTACCTACAGCTCTTTATCTACCTACAGTTCTTAACTACCTACAGTTCTTAACTACCTACAGTTCTTAGCTACCTACAATTCTTATCTACCTACACTTTTTATCTACCTACAGTTTTTAGCTACCTACAGTTCCTAGCTACCTAAAGTTCTTATCTACCTACAGTTCTTGGTAGCTAAGAACTTTAGGTAGCTAGGAACTGTAGGTAGCTAAGAACTTTAGGTAGCTAGGAACTGTAGGTAGCTAAGAACTTTAGGTAGCTAAGAACTGTAGGTAGATAAGAACTTTAGGTAGCTAAGAACTGTAGGTAGCTAGGAATTTTAGGTAGCTAACAACTGTAGGTAGCTAGGAACTGTAGGTAGCTAGAAACTGTAGGTAGATAAGAACTTTAGGTAGCTAGGAACTGTAGGTAGATAAGAACTGTAGTTAGCTAGGAATTTTATGTAGATAAGAACTTTAGGTAGCTAAGAACTGTAGGTAGATAAGAACTGTAGGTAGATAAGAACTGTAGGTAGCTAGGAGCTGTAGCTAGAAATTGTAGATAGCTAGGAACTGTAGGTAGCTAGGAACTGTAGGTAGCTAGGAAATGTAGGCATCTAGGAACTGTAGGAAGCTAAGAACTGTAGGTAGCTAAGAACTGTAGGTAGATGAGAACTGTAGGTAGATAAGAACTGTAGGTAGCTAGGAATTTTAGGTACATAAGAACTGTAGGAAGCTAAGAACTGTAGGTAGCTAAGAACTGTAGGAAGCTAAGAACTGTAGGTAGATAAGAACTGTAGGTAGCTAGGAACTGTAGCTAGAAACTGTAGATAGCTAGGAACTGTAGGTAGCTAAGAACTGTATGTAGCTAGGAATTGTAGGTAGATAAGAATCGTAGGTAGCTAGGAATTTTAGGTAGCTAGAAATTTTAGGTAGATAAGAACTTTAGGTAGCTAGGAACTGTAGGTAGATAAGAACTGTAGGTAGCTAGGAATTTGGGGTACATAAGAACTGTAGGTAGATAAGAACTTTAGGTAGCAAAGAACTATAGGTAGCTAGGAATTTTAGGCAGATAAGAACTTTAGGTAGCTAGAAACTGTAGATAGCTAGGAACTGTAGGTAGATAAGAACTTGATAATTAAATGAAGAAATTTTTTTTTTTTTTATTTTTTTTTCTTTTAGTGAGTGTACACACCAGTATGTTTTCCGCGTGTATTTTCGATGTGTATATTTTTTTTTTGTTCACACCACTCTGCGCAGCCAATTTGCATGTGTATATCAGAGTCAAAAATACACAAGCGTCCAGAGCGTTCAGACCATGTGTACTTTTCACTCTGTTTTCGGCATGCACCAAACTAGAGTGTTCACACCAGTTTGTTTCGCATGTGTATGTTTGACTCTGATATACACATGCAATCAAGGGGTCACTGCGCATGCGCGAACCCTAGTGACCCGCGGTCTTCAAAACAAACACATAAATATGGCGACTGCAGAAGCCTTTAGAGAATGTCTGGAGGAACGACCAATTTTATATGATATAAATATCCAGGCCATTAAAAAAAATTATGCTTGCTCCATTTCCGTTTTGCTGAGAGAGATTGTAAGAGCAGCAAAGAATTGCATCTTCCTCTTCACTGGTACTCCATTGTTCTTCTTCGCTAGCAGAACTAGATCTAGGTTTCTGGTCTTCATTGTATGCCGCCATTTCGATCGATGCCGTCAAACAAACAAGATCACGTGACAGTCGATGCGCATCGCATAAAACTATACACTCGGACAATACACAACGTCTGAACACTCTTAAAAAACAGAGTGCAAACTGCACATGTGTGTGTGTGTGTGTGTGTGTGTGCGTTTGCTTGTGTATTTTTGACTCTGCGAAAAGTACACGCCGTCTGAACAGAAACAATTCGAAGGACATACGCATGGAAAAAACCCTTCGTCTGTACAGTCCCTAGCTACCTACAGTTCCTAGCTACCTACAGATCGCAGCTACTATCGCAGCTACTATTGCAGTTTATTCGAGGCTCCATCTGTCTCATTAGTTTTTGAAATCATTGAAAACATGAGCCTGTGAGTTCACCTGCCGCTCACTGACTGGGACTGGAGATTTCTTGCACTGGTCACAGTTTTGTCTGAGCATCTCGTTGGAAACAAAAGGTAAGGAACTACTATTTAAACCCCCCACCTCCCTCCTCACATGTATTAACCACAAACGAAATCATAATTAGATTCATGCTTAATAAGTTTTGAGGTGTAAAATACGACAGAAACACGGGGCCATATTAGCCTAGGTTTTATACCCCTAAGCCGGTTTTGGAAATTTCCAATCTAACTATTTAACAAACAAACATTGTAAGTACAAAAGTCAGCGTCAACAAAACAAACGCATATATAGCATTTGGTCTACAGTATAACCTATAGTGCTGACGTTGGAAGCTATGCAACAAAGCAAACGCATATAGCATTCGATCCACACTAAAAACCTATAGTGCTGACGTTGACGCTAACCAACAAATCAAATACATATATAGCATTCGATGTACAAAATAGCATATAGTGCTGACGTAGAAACGGAGCATTTTGTAGGGCTTTCTACATGAGAGTGTGTTATGGGGCATGATTTTGTGGGGCATTTTGTATATTACTGTTTGGTTTTATATTATATATATATATATACACTTGTATGTGCTCCGCAACAGATATCTGACTCACAATAATGTTTCACATCGAAATTTAAGGATGCCCCGGAAAATACAATATATGCCCCACAAACGATTGTATTTTACATTTGCTACATACAACTTGAATTCTTATTCGCTGGCACCGTTTCATTTGTTCTGAAGCTCAATTGCACATTTTGAGACATTTACTGTATTTGTTTAGTTTAGTAATCGAAGTTTGATATTTATACCCATGCTTTATGTCATGCTCCAGGTTGTTACGCAGAAATTTTATGCCACCACGTGTACATATAATAAATCAAATTTTAAACAACATTGAGACCCTACTTAGTTACCAAAAAAGAATGGTATCCTTCAATTAATTCGAGCTGCCTTTTCGAAGACTCCACAACACAAGAATTTAATGCATTGCAAGTTTTGGGCTATATCGAAACATTACGACTTTGGAGTTCACTTTTATAACTTTTAAGCACTCATTTAAAGCATTTCCATTAATCTTGTTATACAAAAATGCGCTAAAATAGTTTTTCAATATTAATATGCAACAAAAAAATGTGTTATTTTTATTCATTGCTCAAAGCCAAAATTTTGACGATTATCTCGTATTGAAAGATTTTCTTGAAAAATAATACTGCCATCTGAAGTAAAGACAAAAATAATCATGTGGGTTTTTTTATACAGCCATCCATTATTTCAACAACGTTAAAAATATATTGCATACATCTTAATTAAAATTATAGACAGGCAGTAATATAGTTAGATTTAAAAGAGAGAAAGAGAGAGCGAGATAGAAAAAGAAAGAGAGAGAGAGAGAGAGAGAGAGAGAGAGAGAGAGAAAGGGAGAGATAGAGAGAGGGAGATGTAAAGTGAGTAGATTAAAACAAATGAAACCGCAGATAAAGAGCTTGCTAGATTGTATAAGATGCATACACCTTAATTAGAATTATAAATAGCTTGTAAGATAGGTAGATTGAAAGGAGAGAGAGAGAAACAGAAAGAGAGAGAGAGGTAATGCGAGAGAGTACTGACAGACAGCCAGACCGGCAGACTGACATACATTTTGAGGCAGAGACGGAGAGCTAGAGAGAGATAAAGACACTGAGAGGGATAAAGATAGATATAGAGAGAGATAGATAGAGAGAGCGAATAAGAGAGAGAGAGAGAGAGAGAGAGAGACAGAGAGAGAAAGAGGAGAGAGAGCGGGACAAAAAGAGGCTGATACATACACACAGAGCAGAGAGCTTCAGGGAGACAACGAGAGACACAGACACAGAGCCAAGGATAAAGAGATGTTGGTGTTGGATAAGATTAAGTTTTGAAAATGTGTAGATTCTTTGTTCTGTTTGTAAACGTCCAACACCAGCACTATGTAGGCTATATTGTATATTTATTTACAGAAAATTTTCAAGAGAAAATTTTAATATTTCATATTAAGTCTACAAACAGCAAAAAGCATCTTAAATAATTATCTCTCTGTCTATCTATTCTATTCTCTCTTTCTCTATTTTTTTTTTTTTTTTGTGATATTTTTTTAAATTTTTTTACTGTTTTTCTATTTTCTTGTTACTTTTTTACTCATTTTTTATAGTTATATTCCTTTACTAAATTTTATTTTACTCCTAATGTTTCTTTTCTGTTTTAACTTATCTCTTTTTTTGTCTTTCTGTCTGTCTGTCTGTTAGTTCGTTTACTCTTCTTTTCTATCTACCCCTCTCTTCTCATATTGATGCTAAAAATAATGTCTAAACATTTATGAATAACGTTCACAGTGGAGTTTATGTCTTTGTCTCTGTGTTTCTGTCCGTCTGTCGATCTCTCTCTCTCTCTCTCTCTCTCTCTCTCTCTCTCTCTCTCTAATATATATATATATATATATATTTCTCTCTCCCAGTGTCTCTCTCTCTCTCTCTCTAAATGTTTGGGAAATACACGTATATAGAATTAACTTTCAACCGCATGCTATTATAATGCCTTGAATCGATCTTCATGTGCTTTAGTCATACGAGCATTTAAAGACAGCTTTAACTGACTTTCTGACAGAGAAAATGTAAAGGGGGAAACGCTATTGGTAAATAACTATTTGAAATGGTGGATGTCCGTCAGATCTGACGGCTCTAGTGTGCGAATCTAGCTTATCTAAAAATAGCTTTATCTAAAGCTATGAAACATCCCAATTGAGATGTTAAAGTCGAAGCTTAACCCTCTTCCTAAGTAGGACCCGCCCCTAATAAAATCAGAGTAGCACAGCAGTTGTTTCTTTACACGAGAGTGAGTAAGTCTCCAATCATTGAAGAGTAAACGTGACTTGACCATTCAACAAGCACCACCTCATTTTTTTAATTCCACCCACTACTCCTATCGGTTGCTGTATTATATATATTTTTATCTCTATCCCATCTTGTCAACCATCGTGTGGTGACCATAGCTATGTCAAAATATAAAAGCCAGACAGTAAAAATAAATGTATGTCTGCCCATCAACCATATCTGCCATCTGCTGCCTGTCTGATTTAGCAATTAAACAAACTGTTAGGATTGCATTTTCTATGTTGCATTTTGAATAGTGTTTTGTAAATACCGTTGTGTGTGTCTTTGAACCGGTTCTGTGTTTGTTGTGTTTTGTGTGTTCTGGGTCTCGTGTTCATTGTGAACGTTTGTCTGTGTTGCCCTTTCTGGAAGCTTCTAAAGTAACCCTTTACATTGAGATCACATTTTGAATCTCGTCACTTTTGGTCGGGTCCTGTTCTTGTGCGGTATGTTATGTTAGGTACGTTAACGTTTATGTTGTATTTTTAATCGATATTGTTATATTATTCCTTTTAGTTAAATAAACCTTTTTGATGCAGTCGAATGTGTTTTGTTTGGTAATTTGTAGTTATAACTGTACATTTACCACTGAGTTATGTCCTAACACAAACATTTTAATGAAAAAGGGTTTTCATAGCTGCAATGAAAAGCAGAGTTTATTTTAGGCATTAAACATTTTCATGTGTTTTTCTGTCAAACTATAACATGCGCAGGCCATAAAATTAGACAGGGACTCACAAAATACTGTGAAAAGTAGGTAATTAATCTCGACATAGATATAATCTTTGTGAACACCTGTTTTTATTGCTTAAACAAAAAGTATGGCGTATAGACACACATACAATTTCAAAATACGCACGGACAAAAATATAGAGGTTTATGTTTGTTTTTGTTTTCGTTTTGTTTTTGTGCACCGCGGTCGCAGGAACTTGTCCACTAAGTGCTGGTGATATGAAGTGATTCATAATTATTTTAAATTTTAGTCACAGCTTGCAGTTGAACTTTTCCCAAAATCTAGGGAACTGTTTTGGTTGCTTTAGTATTTTGGTTTCTTAAAGTCAACCTTCATTATTTAGGCTTTATTGCGATTCTGACAGATTTACCCGTAGGCAAACATAAAAATTATGTAAAGTCAGGATAACAGCGATTACGTTATACCTATGCCAACCTAACCAGTAGGGAACGGTATCTGACCAAAAAATATGAATTTGTCCAAACCTGGAATCGAACATATCTCTTTACTTCCCTGTCTGTCTCTCTCTCTGTATGTCTGTCTGCCTGTTTGCCTGTGTTGCACAGTGACCCTGGGGTAGGACCTCGGCTTCCGACGCAAAAGGTCCTGATTCGAGCCCTGGTGATTTCGCTCCCTACTGCTTGAGTCCGTGTCAGTTTCATGTGACCACTGAGACAGAAGTCATGGCATCCCTACTCTGTCTCGGGTGTAGAAGCACATAGGTCTTGTGGCTCATCCACAATATCGCCTATATAGCGCTGATTTTGGACGTTAAAACCAACTCAACTCAACTCAAGTTTGCCTACCTGCCTGACTGGCTCTTTTCTCCATCTCTCTCTCTCTCT
>RQTK01000447.1:121743-150546 GCA_003991915.1 Elysia chlorotica
CTCTTTGGCCATATTTTACGTAGAGACAAAGACATTCCGGCAAATGAAGCGACAAGAGCATACTTTATCCCTAACAGTAACAAACTGCGAGGACGACCAAAAACAACTTTGCCAATAGTGTTTAACAGAGATCTCGCTCTCATTCAACACCAAATCAGACTGCATTCAAACAAAGACCTAGTCGAGACCACAAACCTAGCACATGATCGGAAACGTTGGAGGGAATTAACATCACAGATCGAGAAGGCTGCCGAAGCGACACAGACGAAGAACTGGGACGCGACACGGCAATAAGTCAAGTCAAGTCATTATTAATGTTTTTCTCTTTTCTATTCCTCTATCTTATGTTATCTATATTTTTGAACTAAGCCACTGCAATGCTGTAGGTTTTTTCTATGCATAAATAATGCGAGTTGAAATGATGCTGTAAAAAACACCTGTGAATTTAATTTTCTTTTTTTTTTCCAATTACTAACTACGATTACCATTTATGCCATTTAGAGAAAATAGAAAATGTATATAAAAGTATTTAGATGCGCGACAAAAGATTTTATTATAAGAGAAAAAAAACACCTCCAAGTTTCATGTTAATAAACCACATGTGATATAAAGTAATTTTAATTTCGAATGAAAATGTGTTTCATTCAAATATCACTGAAAAATGGGTACGATTCTACTCAAACAAATGTAGTTAATTGAAACTTGCACCTTGAAACCATGTCGACGTTGGCAGCAGGGTATAGGTGAGTGAGGCGAGACTTTATACTCTCTACTACTTGAACAGTGAGACAAAGGTTTGAAATAACTGATGTCCGCTAAGTGAGGGGCGAGGTTTTTGTTTTCACCCAACCGCGCACTATTGTAATTTTCTTTTTAAGTCTCCTTGTTAGTACAAAAAATCTGCATGCAAGTTTCTGTACTTGGAGTTGATAGGCTTGAATATTAAAAGGCTCAACAAACGGTTACATTATAAATAATTACAAATATGATAATCACTAAAATTTCAAAGGAAGAAAAACAACAAGTGAATTATACTACCTTTATTTCAAAAAGTATATATATCGAATTTAAAATCAATACCTGTTTTCTTTGAATATAATAAGTGCACAAACACATTTAGACGTGCTTTTTCAACCTTTATCTCCAAGTCATGTTTTCTCTGATTATTAACTGAAACCCCTTAAAATGAGTTATGTCCTCTATGTGAAGTGCGGGGTTTTTTGTGGGGGGTTTTCACGAGATCGAGAATTTCTAACTAAAAGAAACACAGGTAAATTAAAACTATTTTTTATAATTAAATATATCGCGGTGTACTTTAAATATGGTGTAAGGAATGCAGGTTTTTGTGGGGTTTTTTAATTTATTAATTAAATTTTTATTTGTTTAAATCGTGTACTTATTTCTAAGCTGGCTTGGCCGCACAGAAGACCTGCCTGAAGGTTTGCTTGTACCTGGAGCTGAGCTTGATGTAGACGAACATGTTCATGGAGGACGAGACGGACTGCAGGAAGAACGTCACGCTAAGGTAGGAGAAGACGAAGTGCTCGTAGTACGGGTCCCCGAAGTGGAAGTCGGGGTCCAGCGCGCCCTTCACGATGACGTACACGCACGGGCTGTAGCAGACGACGAACATGACGCAGACGAGAACGACGCTCTGTGCGACCTTGACCTCTTTCTGGGCCACTTCCTGTCCGCTCTTGTGCGTCATTTCCTGCCTCCTGCGCACGCTCTGGCGCAGCTTGACAACCAAGATGGCGGTGCCCAAGGTCACGACGGTGAAGGCGGCCAGGGACGGGGCGGTGTAGAAGACCAGGTAGGACAGGGCGCCGTGCTGGCCGTGCTGGTCGGCGTGACGTAGCTTGGTCAAGTTGGACCCTGCACTGACCACCCAGACAAGCTGCATGGAGGAGTAGGGCGGGGCCAGACTGGCCAGCTCGAATAGCAGGACCAGGGCCAGGGCAGCGCTCACCCGGGCCGGCGTGAAGATGGTCTTTACCTGGGGGGGTAGACATAATATACACACAATTATATTCTATGTTACTTATGATATGTTCCTTTAATCCGACCTCGTTCTCTTCTTAATAGTGTTTCTATAAATAAACTTATAACATCAGAGCCACTGTGACCCGGGTAGGCGTGAAAATGGGCATCACCTGACTCTAACATAGAATGATGGATACATGGAAAATTGTACCTAAAACATTAACTTTAATCCCCCAGTCGTTCTTACCTGAAAGTTATATTTATAATTTTTTGCTTTATAGATGACAGTACAGAGAGAGTAGATTCATTGAAAAACCTTGGTTTAGTTCGTGATAGCAAACTCTCTTGAAATCAGAAAACAGATGTTATTTTAAAAAGTTAGACCATACATGTACTTCACCTGAAATGTATAATCGTGCATTGACAAGTTTACTTATGTAAAGTTTAACTTGAATTATTTACTTGAATCCTATATCGCGTTCTCTTTAAAAGTATATCTATAATTAAACTTCTAACATAAGAGTGAGGATGAAAAATACTTCACGTAGAAAAAATGTACAGTTTTATATATAATAGATTCGTTTGTTATTGTGGGGTTTTTTGTTTTGGGTTTTTTTGCGGGAGCGAAAAAACGTCATCACTTTATGGGCTATATAGTAGACGTTTCCTAAGACTTGTGTCTGATAATTTCACGTGCTGTCACACAGACACAATGCGGGGATACCATGACTCCTGCCTCTGTCGGTCATATTACACTGATAACGACCCGACCCCAACATTAGACATTTGTGAACAATGGACCTTCCGATTCAGACACCAACGCTCTGCCACTTACACCATTTCACCCTCCACGTAAAAATAAAACTTTAATCTCATTTCGTTCCCACCTAAAAATGCATTTTTAGTTTTACTTGTAATATTAACTTTATTCCTATTTCCGAAGTCTTTCTTATCTGAAAAGTGTATTATAATTTTGTTGAAAAATATCTTGAATCCCAATTCGTTCTGCTTTGAAAACTGTACATTTACTGTATAAGTATACAGATAAAAAGATGCTATTATTTTCCTTAGATTAACTTTAATCCCATAAGCTTCTTGTTAATACCCGCGCACGTCACTCCTTTGTCTCCATCTTAGGTCTAGGAGAAATAAACACATTTTAAGCATTTATGAAATGGTGATAAGCTTACTTCTGATGGCAACCGTTTTTCTTTTAAAATAAAACTAAACTTGTAAACACCCTTTTATTACTTAACAGAAAGGTTTTTCTTCAAGGTTGATGTAAAGTTTTACCAATGGTTAAGTGCTGCTGCAGAAGCAGTAACAAGTTTCCTCTTTTGGCGACTTCAAGTCAGACCGAGACATCTAGATTCAACATTTACCAATTAGAATAAAGCGAACGGGGTTTTCTTTACGCTAATTGTTATAATCGTTCTATAGAAATTTAGCTTGCGGACTTTATTCTTAGAATCTATTCAAAACCATACCAAAGGTGACAGTAATTATTTTAAATAAAAAATCATTTTAGACAATAGAACAAACTCTAGTACATATTTGTCTGGTGGATGCCCTTGTACGGACAATGGGGCTTGTAAAAAAAACAGAAAGCCACGTCTACAATTTCAACAGAGCTGGCATTTGTCCCTCTTATAATTATTTGTATTTTTGTTTTCAACTGGAAAAGAAGGAATAAATATTATTTTAGTTGTTTAAAGGAGCTAAACTCTGGCCAAGATGAAAGTCCCCGGGGTTGCTATGGGTGACGCTGTATGAAGACTTGCGCGGACTTTCTATGTCTGACAATTTCTGTACGTGTCGTCACACAAACACAGAGCGGGGCTGCCACGCCTCCTGTCCCAGCTAGAGCTGATCACATTATCCTGACACGGGCCCAACCAGCAGGGAACGATTCTATCCCCTGATCAGAAACACATGGAAAGTTATGTTTAGAGACGCTCGCTGTACTACTGGGCCCAATCGGCCTCCAAATAAAACACAAACAAAACAAAAGTTGTACCGAGGGCTGATAATTATAGTTTTAAAGAAAAGGGAGCCAACTCATACAAAATCTGGTCATGATTCTGGGTTGTTTCCCTTATTAGACGTTTAAATTGCAGCTGAATTTCCCTGTGATTTCAAAAATAAAAAATAATAACAAATTCTGATATTATTCCAGCTTCTATGATCGCTAAGCTGATTGGTCACACTAAATTTTTCTAGTAGGTCCTACTGGTTTGTCCGAAATGTGCTAAAATTGAATTCAAATAACAAAACGGGGTAACCCGGACTTCAGATCACACTTAACTAACAACGAGCAGTGGGCGAAATCAAACAAAGGTGTCCCGATCGTAGGATCGAACCAGGGACCTCTCGAATAGTAGTCCAGCGCTCTGCCACTTAATCCAGCTAGCCTCCTCTCCGAGATTACTATGCAAAAAATCAAAAAATTAACGAACTAAACAATGTACCTACCCTCCAGCCATGCTAGAAATCAAACCAGCAAGCAATCCTCAAATCAACCAACAAAGGAATCCATCCATCAACCAAGCAACCCATCAGAAAAGAAACCCATCAAAAAAGCAACCCATCAAAAAACCAACCAAGCCACCAACCCATCAACGGTACTTCGTTCGGTGAGTAGTTGGGTAGAACCCATGAAGCGAGCAGCTCACCCTGAGCGGGTAGACGATGCAGACCGTCCTCTCCACCGTGATGAGCGCGGTGACCCAGGCGCCGAAGCCCTGGGCGGCGTGGTACACGGGGAGGGTCAGGAGGAAGAAGTCCCTGAGCGTGAGGAACAGGGGCGAGGCGTGCACCAGGAGCGGGTTCTCGCACAGGGCCTTGGCCAGGAACCAGGCCACGATCACCAGGTCGGACAGTGACAGCGCCAGGAAGTTGATGTTGGCCGTCTCGGAGAGGCCCTGCCTGGCGAACACGGCGATGTTGATGGAGTTGGTGAGCACGCCCGTGGCGGAGAACGAGAAGGTCAAGACCAGGTTGAAGACCAGCTCGAACTTGAAGCGCGCGTCGGGCCCCAACAGGTATGTCTGACGGCCCAGGTGGTGGAGAGCCCCGGACTGGTTCCCCATGGTCGCGGCGCCCTGGTCGTGGTGCCCGTGCTGGGGCTGGTGTTGGATGACGGGGACCAGGGGCGGCCACTCGTGATGCTCCATGCCCGGGTCTCTCGTGACGGTGAGACACGCGACCACAGTCCTGCTGTATGTTCTTGTAACGCGGTACCTGGAGGACAAGAAAAGGTACATGGCAAGTGTTGTTGCTTAGCTTCCTATGTGACACTATATAGGCTATATTGTGGACAGGCCCCAAGACTAACGTTAGACAAGTTTACGTCCTGCCACATAGAGACAGGGCGAGGATACCATGACACTGTCGCAACCGGTCACACTAGTAGGGCGCAAACTCGTCAGAACTCGGCTCGAACCACGGACCTCCGTCAGAAACCCGATCATGTCACTTAATGTTATCTACATAATTATATAAAGTTGCGGCGCGCAAAATTAAACAAAGTATATTATTTCCTAAACAAATCAAACCAATAATCACCGTTCTTGTCCTTCCTTGTCTTCTTGAAGCATGATTATTATTTTAAAATTGGTGCGATCAAAATAAAACAAAATAATGAACTTCCTAGACTAATCAAAGTAAAAGTTATAGTGCACTCTAAACATCTAAACATCTCTCTTTTCAGTGACTCGGTTAGTTGTTAGGAATGTCTTTGAGAAGGTTGTTTATAATTGACTTGAATTGAACCAAAACGTGAATGGCCTTGAGGACGCACACTCCGCGTGAATGTATTAGCATTTCAGAGGTCAAACTTTCTTACTGTAACCCTTTGCTGGGACAAATCTCCCCCCCCCCCCTCCCTAGTGTAACGACGCCCAGGTTTGCAGGGAATGGTGGACTAGCTGGTTGGTTGGGTTGGTTTAACGCCCAACAGCAGCACTTTACAGGCTATATTGTGGACGGGTCCCAAGACGTATGTCTGACAAGTTTATGTGCTGCCACACACGAGACAGGGCGGGGATACCATGACTCCTGTCTCAGCCGGTCACATTATACTGACACCGACCCAACCAGGCGGACTAGCGCTACTCGGAACGTCCAGTGTTCAAAATCCACGAGCAGACAAAGTTTAATTGTTTCTATCTCGTCCCCTACTAACCATGTCGGTGTCAATATAAGGTGACCAGCTGGGACAGGAGTCGTGGTATCCACGCACTGACGCTGTGGGGCGTCGCGTAAAATTGTGAAAGACAAAAGCAAAGCAAATGAAAACATCTTAAAACACTGCCACCACTCAGACAGTGCTATTTCTGCTGGTTGCAAAAATCTACAGTCTCTCTGGGCGAAAGGGCAAGCGACGAAGATTTGATCCAGCGGCCTTTGTGTGTTATATTAGTGTGTTTTACACAACATGTATTGTCCTAACAATTTGACGTTGATCCGACCTGAAATTAAAAAAACAAACAAACGTGGCGATCTCTACGGGGGTCGATCCACAACCTTCTGTTAGACGCCGAATGATCTATCTTTGGACCACTTCGCCTCTAGCTTGTAAAGGCATTATAAATATTGCCATTATAGGTAGCCTTTTGTTTCGAAAGAGAAAAGAAGAGGTCACAAGACATAGCAAAACAGTTTGCTCACATGAAGATGAGATACAAAAACAATTATTAAATCAAACACACACCAGAGTAAAAAATTATTTTGTGAGAAGGAATTGCAGAATATATCTCCCCAAAGTAACTCTAGGGGAAAGTTTTTCGTTTGTAAAATGTCAAGCTCTCATGCGTATTTAATGAAAGAAATCTCTCTTTACTAATAATTCCTACAAGTTTGGTTATTCAGGCGTTGGACAACTGTTTTCCGAAAGCGCGACCACCCTGTGGCTGAATCTGGACATTTCCTGTCGTGTTTAGCTCCCCTAACATGCAATGAAACCCGCTATGCATTTGTTTGTTTATCTCAGGTGTATTGCTGGCTAAATTAACATTGCTTTGTTTACCCGTAGATTGCGACAAGACACATAGAGACAGGTTCAGTCCTTTGCCTGGGTTACAATGTACCAGGTGTAGAGTTATAGGCAAAGCCAAACTGCCTCTCAAATCAATATAGATCTACGCCAGAGTCATCGAAAGAATATTTTATTAAGTTTCCAGACGCCGAAATGGCAATGAACTTTAAAAGCTAATTGTAGTACTTATAGTATAAATCCCTCAATTTTTCCCCGCCAAGGTTTCAAACATCTAGTTATAGACATAATTGCCCTACTTAACTCTTACATTGGTAGTTCCCTTATGAAGCTTTAGCGTTGCGCAATTTTGCCGACATTTTGATAATTTCTTATAATTTGACAATGATCGTCTAAAGACTTAATTGTTCAGAGCTTGGCAATAGTATAGAATCTGTATAGAGTATGAAATCAAAAGTACATTGAATAAAATAAAAAATTTATAGAGAAAGTAAATTATCCACTAGGCGATTTTATAATTTAATTGTAAGCAATTGATAACGAGATAACGTCTTTATAACTCTCTTTCTTGTAGTTTTAGATCCCATTAAAAATTCAGTGCATCTATCGATTCAACCCTTCATTTCACATTCAAATAGTTCACAGGTTGAGAGACGTATTATTTTAAGTTTCCAGATTTAAAGAGAGAATTACAGCATTTTGTCTCTAGAGCCGTCTAGACTTAAACGACTAATCAATCAAACTGTAATGATGATAACGGATTAATTCAAAGTTATGCTAAAGTAATTATATCCATTAGCCAGTCTCTAAATAACCCCTTTTTAAATTTATTGCAAATTGTACTTTCTGTGGCCATGACTCTGTCTTTAAGTCTAACAAACCGGCATATGTCTTGGTTCGTAGTGGCTGATATCCAAGGTGTGGTGTAATAAAAAAATATTTCTTTGTAAAACGTTGACAAACCTGAGCCCATTTCTATTTCTGGAGTATAGTTAGAGCTTCA
Source organism: Elysia chlorotica (assembly GCA_003991915.1). NCBI lineage: Eukaryota > Metazoa > Mollusca > Gastropoda > Plakobranchidae > Elysia > Elysia chlorotica. The sequence continues at coordinate 129,723 of RQTK01000447.1, forward strand.
GTGTTGCAAGGGAAATGGAACACTCAAGAAGGGGGGGGGGGGTCTCCTTCATATTCTTTAGACATCAATGAGAAAAGTGCAGAATTGATGGGGGATCCCTAATATTGACGCTGTAGTGTACTAAAAGTACTGGTTTTGTGATATTTCGATGAATCTGACACCATTCGTAGGTGTTACTGAAGACAAGATCAGGAAATTCACAGTATTGCCGGAACCATCGCTCTTTAGACATTGTGTGGACAGAGAAGGGTCGCTTGATCTGAATACATAAATTGTCAGATACCAGCATAAGTAGTGACTCTAACAGGTAATCAGTAATAGGTAAACATGTAAATAAGTAACAGGTAAACAAGTAACAGGTAACAAGTAATAGGTAACAGATAATAGGTAACAGGTAAAGGATAATATGTAAACAGACAACAAGTAGCAAGTAACAAGAATCGTGTTATAGTTAAACATATAAAATGGTAATAGATTAACGGTAAATAAGTAACAGGTAGGAAATAATAAGATCAGGTAATAGGTAAACGTGTAAATAGGTAACAGGCAATGGTCAATAAGTAATAAATAGGAGGTAATAGATAAAAGGTAACAATACTAACATGTAACAGGTCGAGCTAGCCCGCATATCTAAACACTGCGCTGCCTTGAAACCCTATCTCCTTTGTTGCCAGAGAGGATCCTATACAGTGATGAGCCCCAAGACTAAAGTCTGGCAGTTTTGTACGCCGCCACACACGGAACAGTGCGGGGATACCAGAACTCCTGTGTGAGCCGGTCCCTTTAAACTGACCAGTCTTGCCCAACCCCGTAGGAGACTAAATCAGACAAAAGTGAAAACATTTTGGAGGAAAGTGACTGGAGTCTTCTTTTGTCATACACCCTAGACGTCGAATGAGTGAGTAAACATTTATCAAGACTCACACGTGTTACATGTATTTTCAATCTTACCTGTAGCTCATTAGACATTTTCAGCATCCCATGCATAGACAGGCCCAATGTACCAGATATTCTGCTAATCCCAAACCCAACAGCCCAGACCGATGATTCCCTGTCTGGAGGAGAAAGAGGAGTATGATGAGGGAGATCTAGCCTGCTCTCAGGGTAAGGTATATTTTGTTACAATCTATGTTAGCAAGTTCAATGCGATACTGCGGTGATCTTGCAGCTTCCATTGTGCTGTCATAGTATCATTCATTCCATCCTTTGAGTGGCTTTAACTCTTAGTCTTCTTTTGTACATTGCCATTTTGTTCTGCTCTAAATAGTTGTTTTTTTCCTCATTGTTCACCTAAAAATAATGATATAAAAAATCGATGTCCTGTTAAGTTCAGGGGCAGTAACTCAAGCTGTGAAGGGTAAATAACATCATGTATATGTACCCCTTTTCCTTTTCGGGTTGAATAATAAAGGGAGGCAAATTGTTATTTTGATTTACTCTCTTGATTTTGTATTATTGACTGCCCTTTATAGTCATTAGGAAAATAAAATGTAAGAATATATTCGCTTAGCCCCCCCCCCCCTTTTTTTTTTTTTTCTCCCACAAAAAAAAAAAAAAATATTAAAACAAAAAAAGAAAAGTTTTCACTTTCTGCGGGGTTTTTACCGGCACTGAAGCCGTATACACTATTATCTCCCTAAAATAATTGTTTATGTTTTTTCTTAATCCAGCGTCGTATGGGCTTTGACCTTTCGGTCCAATCCCATGTAGTGAAAGACGCATGTTTTCTCCAGCCGTTGGGCAGTTGTGTAGAGTGTGTTATCAAGGTGTGGTCTCAGAGGAGGAGGGAGGTTCTGAAGTCGTCCAGTTGAGGGCATAAGAAAAGCTGGTGATCCACCGATTCATGAGGCGCACAAGAGGAGGGAGGTTCTGAAGTCGTCCAGTTGAGAGCATAAGAAAAGTTGGTTCATAGTCGCACAGCGGGCACTCTAGGGGGAGTTAAGGCTCATGGCTGTATTCTGTTTAGATGGAGGTTTAGTTGTATGTGTCCAGTTCTAAGTCGGAAGATTGTTGGTTGATCTTTTCTGGAGAGGAATTTCATGATATCAACAATTGAGTTTGGTGCGTTCAATAGATAAATTAATTCAAATAGAAACATATACAGTTGTCCAATCGTGAAAGAATGAAGGCTGAAGTCAGGATCTTTTTTTTATGTTTCGTCGAGATATTTTGCCATTGCGCTTCTTCTCCGTATTTCAAGTTAAATTAACCTACAAAGGTGATTAACATGTGGGCCCATTGATGAATGATAATGATCCACATACACTGCAATGGCTTAGCTTGTTTTATAAACTGAATTTAAATAAACTTCCAGTTGATTTCTGACACCAAACACTAAACACTCTGTTTTGTCACTGTTTACCTGAAGTTTGTTTGCAATCATTCAGTTTTCTTCTTCCATAATAAAAACTTCAAATGTTCTTACTAGCCCTGGGAAATAAGACGGTAAAACTGATTGATAGAGCTAAGTATCATCGGGAAACTATGTGTTTATAATTAACCTTTATAATTTAACATGCAAACAAATATATACACATACAGACAGACAGACGTACAAACAGATGGAGAGACAGACAGAGTAGACCTCCACGCCTCATTGGGCAGCCAGCAGCGTCCGTGTCTGTGATGGATAATTCATCCCGCCAGTTCCACGACCAGGGGATGATGATGATGATGATGATGATGATGATGATGATGATGATGATGATGATGATGATGATGATGATGATGATGATGACGATAACGATGATCTTGATAATGGCAATATAAAATGCTATTGATTCACCAAAGCCACACAAAATTCAATAGGCGCTCGATGTAAATGTTTCTACAATGTAAAAACCGAATTGATTGGGTAATCAATCATTGAATCAATCAACTCTCCATTAGCTCTCTCTCTCCCTCTCTCTCTCTCCCTCTCTCTCTCTCTCTCTCTCTCTCATCTCTCTCTCTCTCTCTCTTCTCCTCTTTCTCTCTCTCTCTCTCTCTCTCTCTCTCTCTCTCTCTCTCTCTCCTCTCTCTCTCTCTCTCTCTCTATACTCTTTTTCTCTTCCATCAAATTATATACTTAAGTTTCCAGAAACTCGACGCCATTTTGCATAGTTTAAGCACTTTTTTTTTCGAAATACAAATGGCTTCTCTTTGTACACTTCCGAAGGGCTGTTTGTGCTTCTGTGTACTCCACATTCTGTGGGTAGCTATAACCTCCACTTACGTTTTCGTGTTGTTTTTATATTTCTCTAGCCATTCATCTAGCGTTGATCCTGTTTGACATCTTGACAACGTATATACGGCGTCCGTTATTAGAGTTTTATTGTTTGAATGGGTGGATTTGTTTACGTTAGTTTTAAAACTGTAATCCCTTGTCCGCCTGTTTCAGAATGATTATCGTCCATTTGTTAACATAACTATCTTTCGCAATGTCCATAGTTTTTCAAAAATGAAATTAATAAGTTTTTGAAATGTGTCTATTTGTTCAAATTTGGCTTAGCCGATTTTTTTCTCGTTTTCAAACAGATAGATGGGGAACTATTGAAAGCTTCTTGTGGTGGCTCAGCATTGTTTTGGTCTCTCTGTGAGATAAGTTACTATATTAATTGTATGACGTCAAACTGGATACAAAACATCGGGAAACCTTTTTTGAAATTGTAATGGGAATGTTAGTACAAAGAAGACTTTTTAAAACTGTTATTGTTGAAATGTGAGTGTATTCATTTCAATAGAATTTCGGAATCTTTTCAATATTAAGGGTTATAACCGCTTTTAAATATACTCACTAAACCTTTGATCACATTTATAAAAGATAAAGATGCAATCTGCTTATTGCTTCAACGCTTGGGGAGGACTTAATGCATCCTATAACAAACAAAGGTTAAAAGCAATTTTAAAAAGTTAATGTAGCTGAATAACATTGGTTCATCTAGTTTCACTATGTAAATGTAGACGCACAAACATTCAATTCAAGTACAACTGTGAACTTTTGTTGCCAGTAGCCATTACGTTCAACTGGCTCGCTTAGTTTGCATAGTTTTGTTTCAAATGGAATAAAAAAATATATATATGTTCTTCTCCTTCGACAATTCTGATCAAACTCAACATGTTGAATATTCTTGGCAGGTATGATTAGTTCCAAGTTTAATTCACAGGTGCTTAGATGTTTTTGTAGTTAACATAAAATCAGATATATGTATATATAAATTTGAACATAGATATATATTTGTTCAAATTTGAAATGACGGTCACTTAATACTTTGATACAAGAACTTTTTAATCAGTCTTCGATATTCTCTCTTTGAAAGCCTCGACACCTGAAGCAGCCACAGGTCTCTGGAGAACAGCGGGCCCCATTCTTACACTGTGTGCGGGATGAAGAGTAACTGTTGTAGTCGAAGTTTTTTTTCTTACAGGCAATTCTTTTAAATTATCTGAAGAGTAAAATAAATTATTTTAAACATATCTCTCTAGCAAGTTGATCCTTTCATAGCCTAAGTATTTGGCCGTTAAATATGGATAAGTTTTTTATGTTGCATGTGGTATTATAATTGTTTTCATGCAAAAAAAGTTAACGAAATAAAGCCATGACATATCCAAGAAAGGGGTTGAGATAGAGAGATAGAGAGAGAAAGAGAGAGAAAGAGAGAGAAAGAGAGAAAGGGAGGGGGAGGGAGGGAGTATTGGAGAGACAGAGACAAGCAGACAGGCAGAGAAACAGGCGTACATACAGGACAGGAGTAAGAGAGAGATTTAAATAACAATATAGAAGAAGATTATTTGTAAAATCAAAAGTAATTATGTAGTTTGTTCGAAGTAGATACAGTATTCTGTAAACTAATTAAATTGTTGTAGACCTCGAGGCCAGCGAGGAAAGATTTTAATACTCTCTAAACATAAATCTACAAAATAACATATATTTTTTTTTTGCCCGAGCATATCATTTTAGTCCACTGATTTGTATCATCCACATTAAAATCAATGTTGTCATTCAAGCTTTTTTTCATCAACTTCTTTTGTAGACCCGTCATTAAACGGACTTTCCCTTTCTCGCTAATCAACCACTGGCAATGAACAATAGCCTGACAGAGAATCAGACGGCCTTCAATAGAAAGCAGCCATCAATGGACCGACCTGGTTACCATGGTAACGAAAGAGTAATCAGCAGAGATTTTCATTCGAGAGTTTCCGTATTTGGCCCCAGTATTCATGTATCTATTCACCTGAAGTGAAGGTTCGGCCTCAGTCTCATTGAGTGTGGAACTGAATGATAGAACTTGGGCTCACAATCTCTGAGCGTGCTAATTGTGTTTGGCTTCATGGGGATAGCTTACACAATTGGTTTATTGTCGGTAAGAACCGGGGTATATGTATATACAGGTGGCGAGAAATATCTCTACTGTGTGCTTGACAAAACAGTTGGTGAAAAACAAACCGTGTGGGGGTGGATACCGTCATGTAGGCTCAAACTGCATTAAATATTCAGAGAGTCGTGATGTCATGAGTGGGGGCGTAATGGAGAGAGAGAGAGAGAGAGAGAGAGAGAGGGAGAGAGAGAGAGAGAGATGAGGAACACGAGAGGAGAGAAGAAGGAGAGAAAAAGTGGTTGACTTTTTGCTAAAGACAGAGATTGGTAGATATGATTAAGATATGCCACACATTTCTGTTAACCCTAAAACGCCCACATGCAATAAGTGCTTTCATTGTGTTAGATGTATACAGGACATTGGCATAGAGCAGATTAAGCATGGACACTGGTCTACGTGGGCGGACATTAATTGTGCATTGACTCTGGTGTACGTGGGCCGACATTGGTTGTGCATTGACACTGGTCTACGTGGGCGGACATTGTTAACTTTGTGCATTGACACTGGTCTACGTGGGCGGACATTGTTTGTGCATAGACACGTGTCTACGTGGGCGGGCATTGGTTGTGCATAGACACTGTTCTACGTGGGCGGGCATTGGTTGTGCATAGACACTTGTCTACGTGGGCGGGCATTGGTTGTGCATAGACACTTGTCTACGTGGGCGGGAAGAGAGAGGGAGAGAGAAAGAGGGACAGAGGGAGAGAAAGGGAGAGACAGAGACAAGCATACGGCATACAGACAGGAGTAAGAGAGAGAGAGAGAGACATTTAAATAACAATATAAAAGAAGATTATTTGTAAAATCAAAAGTAATTATGTAGTTTGTTGCCTCGACCTTTCCGGCGAAGTAGATACAATATTCTGTAAACTAATTAAATGGTTGTAGACTACGAGGCCAGCGAGGAAAGATCTTAATACTCACTAATCAGAAATCTACAAAATAACATAGTTTTTCCTTCTAGGCATATCATTTTAGTCCATAGATTTGTTTCATCCACATTAAAATCAATGTCGTCATTCAAGCTTGTTTTCATCAACTTCTTTTGTAGAGCCACCATTAAACGGACTTTCCCTTTCTCGCTAATCAACCACTAGCAATGAACAATAGCCTGACAGGGAATCTTCAATAGAAAGCAGCCATCAATGGACCGACCTAGTTACCATGGTAACGAAAGAGTAATCAGCGGAGATTTTCATTCGAGAGTTTCCGTATTTGGCCCAGTATTCATGTATCTAAGGTCTGGTCTCAGTCTCATTGAGTGTGGAACTGAATGATAGAAACTGGGCTCACAATCTCTGAGGGTGCTAATTGTGTTTGGCTTCATGGGGGCAACTTACACAATTGGTTTATTGTTGGTAAGAACCGGGGTATATACAAGTGGCGAGAAATAACTCTACTGCGTGCTTGACAAAACAGTTGGTGAAAAACAAACCGTGTGGGGGTGGATACCGTCATGTAGACTCCAACTGCATTAAACAGTCAGAGAGTCGTGATGTCATGAGTGGGGGAGTAATGGAGAGAGAGAGAGAGATATAGATAGAGAGAGAGATGAGGAAAGAGAGAGGAGAGAAGAAGGAGAGAAAAAGTGTTGACTTTTTGCTAAAGACAGAGATTGGTAGATATGATTAAGATATGCCACACATTTCTGCTAACCTTAAAACGCCTACATGCAGTAAGTTCTTTCATTGTTTTAGATGTAAACGGTACCTTGGTCTAGAGAAGATTAAGTGTGGACACTGGTCTACGTGGGCGGACATTGGTTGGTCTTCTTGATGCGAGACAAACTGGACGTTGAAGATCCCTTTCCCATGCATTGAATAATGCTAATAATTTTCCGTGTATGATCATTTCCAAAACAGAGAGGATCATAAATTATTATAATGGTACAAAACCTATGGAAGGCTCTGTAAAAGATGAAACGCAATATTTACTATAATAATGCTGTCGCAGTAAGTGTGCGTATTTTGTAAGGTTAAAGTTCTAGCATGAAAACAATACAATAAGTACATATTCTTTGGTAAATGACATATAATAAAGCATGATATTTCATGACGAATAACAAGTCTTGAGTTTGAAGAAGGAAAGTCGCGGAAGGTAAAGAATGTGCGCGAGATACCAATCATACAATGTTATTATTCGTGAGACTACTGCAGTTTGCAAAATAAGGCGTTTACGTATTTGTCTCCATGGCAACCGTTTGCCTAGTTCAAGGTCATAATTATCGCAGACGTGTATCTACAGCGACGGTGACTTGCTCATTACCGACTCAGCCTGAATATAATTGCCCTGTTCTGCGTAAGGCTGCCGACCACCTTGGTTGGGCAAGTTTCTTGGACTTCTGTACCAGAAAATAATTGTTGTTAGTCCAAACCGCCTGTTAGTGGGGCGGGCGTCCTTGAACTGGGCGAACAAACGGTAGCCATGTAAAGACTAACACCTTGGACTGACATATTTCATATTTCAAAGTTGCATTTCTCACAAAACTGGGTTGTTAGCATCTCTATGTTCCGGTTTATTAAACTGATCGGTCTATTGAAAGACTTAAACGTCACAAATATTTTGCTTGCATTAGATAATTCATAATGGTATGGACAATACTTAATTTAAAAATTGCGTTTCTAGATATAAAAAAGGGGGGGGGGAGAAATCGCTTTTATTTTGTTTAACAACTTATAATTTGGTTTGATTGAATAAAAACAAGGCTTGAGATTAAATATGTATAAAAAATAAGACCAATTTTGTTTTGTAAACAACTAAATATTAAACAAAAACAAAAATAGCCATGAAAATAAATTATTACTGTTCTTGGAAAAATGAGCAAAAATTTAATATGTTATTTGAATAAACCAAATGCAAATTGACAACAGATAGGAAAGGAATAAATATGCACTGAATATTAAACAAAAACAAAAATAGCCATGAAAATTAATGTTCTTGGAAAGATGGGCAAATGTGTTATTTAAATAAACCAAATGCAAATTGACAAAAAATAGGAAGGGAATTACATCATTGTGGCTCTCGTTATTTATCCTTTCTCTATCAAGCTTTTATGAAAAACTAAAATTATACAAGACCATGGAATAAAAATTGTGTTCCATAACATTTTTCAAATTTCATAACGTTCCTAAAAAAGGCATGTCAAACATAATAACCTTGTGGGGTTTTTTTTATACAATCCCAATGTACAACTGTCTGAACTGGTTCTAGAGTTGAATGACTTGCAACTTAAAGTTTTATTGATTAAAAAAAAACAACCCATAAATCTTGCAGACTTAACCAGCCGGGGTCTCTGCTGCGCGTGACATGACGTCATGCCTGGGTGACTTCACGGCGCATGCGCTCTTGATGTGTGATAAAGGGCCTGGCATGCCAGAACGGTGGTTATAAATTTAAAATTAATGGATGACGTTTGTCTCAGTCCACTGAGTGCAGATCTGCATTGTGCATTTAACTTTGACATCTCCTAAAGGATTGGTCATTATTAAGTCTGCATATATTTATGGTATGTTTGGAAGCTTTTTTAGGTTGTGCTAAAAACTTAAGTGAGCAAGATAGAGAAAGAAGCGGAGAGAATTAGGTGGAGATAGATAGATAAATAGATAGATAGATAGATAGATAGATAGATAGATAGATAGATAGATAGATAGATAGATAGATAGATAGATAGATAGATAGATAGATAGATAGATAGATAGATAGATGGAGATAGAGAAAGATAGAGAGATAGAAGAGAGAGAGAGAGAGAGAGAGAGAGAGAGAGAGGAAGAGAGAGAGAGAGAGAGAGAGAGAGAGATTGAAAAAGGGAAGGGGGCAGTGTTGACCAAGAGTAGGATTCAAAGTTTTTCCCAAAAGTCATCATTTCCACTTTGAGCGATTGGAACGCGATGAATCCCCCATACAAACCTCTACGATAGGCACCGCTAAACTTAGCGTCCTGTCTTATAAATCGATAAACTGACACACACAAAAACAGTTACACAGAGAGACATTATTGATAAGCAAGCTCAGTGCGCTATTCGAAATACCTGAACATTTCTGCGTCTGGTTTAATTTCAACTTTGATTTATTAAGACTATCGAAGATTGATGGATTTACTAGGTGATTGATCTCCTCTTATTGGAATGTAAATAAAAATAATAATAAACATAATAGTGGACGATCTACTCGATGCCCACTGAGGCAGCTGATCTCAAACATACTTTGGTGTCCACCTTGCACTTTTAGTGGTCAGCAATGGCTATGGCCTGAAGGCCAGATATATGCACCTGGTGTTAAATAAATGGGTTGACGTCATGGAGAAGGCAAGGGAAGGGCAGAAAGGTTTCTTCCTTTGAAGACAGGTTCTGGTGTTGGGTCTAAATATAGCCTGGGCTCTCAGTCTGTCCCAGGGCTAGCAGTAGCCAAGCCGTAGCTTTCTGTGTGGTCTGTGGCCCGTAACGGGGTCCTCGGCCAAGGCTTCATTATCCCGGTTTGTTTTCATCGACAGGCAAAACGTGAGCCGTTAGGCTATTGGTAGAACAGAGGAGGGGGTATTGGGGGGAGGGGGGGGTAAGGGAGAGAGAAAGATGACAGACAGACAGACAGACAGACAGACAGACAGACAGACAGACAGACAATGCAGACAGACAGGCAGACAGAAAGAAAGACAGATAACGGGAAGGAGAGACAGATCGAGAGAGAGAAAGAGAGAGACGGACAGACAGAAACACAAAGACAGAGAGAGAAGGAGAGAAGGAGACAGACACACAGAGACAGAGGGTGGAGTGAGTAAGGAACATAGACTAATAAAGGAAAATGATCCATTTGATTTTGTTATGATTTCTGCTCTCAGTGGGTCACTTTCATAACTCCGGCCATGACTCCACATTTGCACCTTAACTTACACAACTGCACTTCGGTCCGATGTCAGACAGGGCAGGGGCGGTGGACAGAACTCAGAGAATTGGATTAGAGCAGATTAAGGGCCAATAGTACACTGACAGGGCGATAGCTAATCCGAGATTAATCCTGGGGTTCAGTCCTAAACTGTGTCAAACACGTGTTTGAATGTGTCACGTGGGATGAATGGAGGAGACTTGGAGATCTGAAGCCATCTTTGGGACGATTTTTATTTACAGGGAGTTTAGGTACAGGTATGAATCTTATAGCATTATAAAGTTAAAAACAATGACTGCCTACGCGTATTTCACTTAACAATAATTGTAATAGCCCCATTGTATTAGTTTGATAGGCAGTTTCAGAAACAATAATAATAGTATATTCCATCAATGACGTAGTACGTTTAGTTGTCACAAAATACTGGCACCAAATTCTAAAGTTATTTTAGTTTACTGAAAGCATTTTTATTTTTATAACGGTATTTCTAAAGGTTCAAATATTTTAGAAAAGACAGAACGGAACTCCATGTGGGTTTTCCTGGTTTGATTTAGTTTAAGTTAATGATTTCTAAACACCTATCTTGAGCAACTAGACTATACTGTGGACGGGTCCCAAGACTGACGTATGGCAATTTCACATTCTGCCAGAGTTAGGGCTGGGGTACCAGGGCGTCTGTAACGGACCAGCCATTACTACCTTGTTTTAAAAATATAAACTCCTCTGTCGATATGTATTGCTGAGTAGAATTAGAGATCATAAATTACATAAACATTGATTGATTCTAGAGGCTCCACAACCCGTGAACAAACTCCTTTAAGTTTGCACCAGTCAAGAGACAACAAGTTATTTTGGCGACCAAAAATGTTGAATGCTATAATCAATAATAATCAATAAATATCAATGATTATAGTTAAAGTGTCCTTATGCAAGCCCTTATGCAAGCCCTTATATCACATTTATTTTTGGAATAACCGGAATGTCTGTTTTGTGTGAAGCTTTATATTTTTTTCTTCCTCTTTTCATATTCCCAGATGCGTGCACGAGCACCCAAGCAAGTCTTGAGGTAGGCCAAGCAAAGTCTTCAAGTGTCGTATTAAAAGCTACCAAGACGCCGCTCTGCCAGGCTCAGCCCGCTACAGGTGCCTGCGCACTCAGGCAGGACAAACACAGCAACAGGCCAGGTCCAGGCCACACGTTTGGAGACACGTTCCTGACCTCTAGACCCAGCCGCCCTCTGGCACCAGGCCACACGTGGAAGGAAGGACGGTGGGATCAGGGAGGTATAAATAAACGGCCATGGGTCAGATCAATGGGAGTATGGGATCTCCCGGGAGGGAATAGCAGACGTCAGACCCAGGGGGAGAGAAGGAGAGAGAGAGAGAAAGAGAGAGGGGAAGAAGGAGAAAGATGGATGAGAGAGAGAGAGAGAGAGAGAGAGAGAGAGAGAGAGAGAGAGAGAGAAAGAAACAATCAACCTGGTGCTTGGCCGGCAGTTTAAAGTTCTCTGTTTAACAAGAGAAGAGAATTGTCCTGTGATCCCCCCTCCCCTCCCATTCTCTTTCCACGCTTGGGTAAATGTATACGGCGAACTCTGGATCAGAACGAAGAAATAAAACTGTGAGGCTTGTCCACTGTCCACCCATGTAAACAAACGTTACTCCGCTATAGAAGGTCGTCAACCTGCGTGTGTTAGGCAGAGTTATGATATTCTACACGGTATTCCCTCAGTTTCTCTCATCCCCTCGGGTCGCTAGGTCTAGCTCTATCTCAGTACCTGTTAAAGCTTCTATAGTCGTTGTCTGTTAAAGCTTCTATAGTCGTTGGGCTGCCTTATTTCTTTCATAATATTATTTTTACATCGTGATTTCGTGGGATGGAAGGCTGGGCAAAGGAAAAAAAAACTTTCTGAGCAGCATTATGTTCTAATTCATTGGGAAAAGATCAGTTTAGTAGGTCTTGTTTGTTTATCGCCTTGCTTTTTTTGTCAGCACTATAATTATAAGCTGTGTTGTGGACGAGGTCCAAGACTGACGTCTAATAATTGTATGCGCTGCCACACAGAGGCAGTGGTTAGTCGGCCAACTATTATGCAAAAAGTCTGTCAGTTCGGTGACTGGGCCTGCACTTAATGAAGCACAAGACGAGCTGTTCAAAGCTTGCAACAACATGGTGTATGTATTTAGACAGCATTGCACAGATTCTGATAAATACAAAAACCTGGACAATTATCCGACTGATTGGCGTGTCTTCAGAAGCTTAATTCAATGCATCCTGAATCACATATTTCAACTGATTGATTCTATTCACACATACATATTGATCCTGAATACATGTATTACATAAGAAGAGAATAACATCCATCGGTGTAGTTGACGGGAGTGCAATCTTCTCTTTTGATGCTAAAAATACATTCAGCATGAAGGTGAAGTGTTCTCTATAGAAATATGTCAGTGTTGTATAACAATATTCTAATGTGACCTTGGCAGCAGACGTTAGCAAGTCACGTGACTTCCCAGTGAGCCGGCCTGGCGGACGTATCGACCCAGATCAATCAGCCCGTGTCGGGGCAGAGGGTGATTGATCTTCCTCATCTTTCAAGTCCTCTAAGTCCACCACGGCGCCTTGTGTTTACCAGGTGAGATTATAGATTGTGGGAGGGTTTTCCGCTGGGTTTTCAAGCCAGAGTGTTTATCGATCGATCCGCCTTGTCTAATTGTTGGAGGCAGAAGTAAATCGTCTGAGCTCTCAGCCCAGGAGGCAGAAAAGCATCCGTGTGTTCTCTCTACCCAGCTGGGATTTGAAAGTCGGTTGTTTGGGTGTTTTACATGATGCTGTAGCCAAAGACTTTCTATAAATACCATAGGATCTTAGGCTGTATCTAAGGCTTTCACAAACAGAGAGGCAGCCCTGGCTGTGACCCACTCTTGGACTGCGCAGGTCAACCGACTAATCCGTCCGTTACGTTGGTCTAGATAATCTTTGCGTTGTTTGTGGTTTACTTGAACTAGGCTTTTTAAACATCGCATTGTCGGCGCATGATATAAACATCCACTTGTAAACACTAATTTAACCCCTAAATAGACTTTCGATCATAAAGTATTAAAAGCGCTTGAGGTAGAAAATGTAAGTGCAATTCTAAAACTTTCTGTAAACACAGGCGATTAGATCACTTGTGTTTAGAAGTGTGACTAGTGCTTAAAGTGAAGTGTTTATACTGCACCTCAAACTTTCTGTAAACACAGGCGATTAGATCACTTGTGTTCAAGAGGGGTGACTAGAGCTCGAAGTGAAGAGTTTAGTCTGCACCTCAAGTTGTACTTAAAAACTAGATCTATTTAAATTGATATAATACAAGCGCAGCTCAGTTCTGCATGTTTTTTTAAGTCTCGCTCAAACCTGGCAAGGTTACTAGGACATCGATCAGGGCTGGGTACACCTGAACTCAAGTCAGCGCACGCCACAGGTTGGTAGAAACCCCGCAACCCACACAACCCTGGGGCGTGACGCGATCAGTAGAGAATCTCCAGATCACGTGACCCGTAAGGAGGCGAAGACATGATGTAAGGACACTTATATAAATAATAGTTAGATCTTAGCTTTTTGGAGTCAATGAGCGTACCTAGGTCGTCATCCGACACCGCCGTGTATATCGCAAGGCCGCCAATGAGAGAGTGGGGTCTCTCACCGCAACACGCCTGGTCCACTCTACCTGATCCACTCTACCTGATCCACCCTGCCCAGGCAGTCAGCGGCTTGTAAAGCCTGAAGGAAGGCGGGGAGAGAGAGAGGGAGAAAGTCAGTCCATGAGCTAGTTCAGACGTTGTACAGAGCCCTGTATTTCCTCTATTCGCCTCTATTGAACGCCTGATTTCATAAGCTGCGTCTTTAGTTGTTTCTGCAAGTGAGAGTTCTACGTAACGTTACGTCACGGCTAGCTGTTTTGTAACAAGCGAGTCACGGTTCGATGACTTTCTTGCTTTTCTGTACATTCCTCTACATATGTGCCCTGGAGTGGTTCTGAATGTTAAAGGGCAAGCGGAGGCTGAGAAAGACGCACTAATTCTGTAGGACCTGTACATCTACTTTGTAAGCTTATCATCACCGATTCGGAGTCACACACGCTCTAGGTCAGGATCTTTTGCTCATTCACTGAAACTTGGAATCTTTGCACATGCAAGTGTTCCCTCTCACGTGTAGTACTAAATGTTTTTAGCCATTTCATTGGAAATGAACATAATATAAACAATACATGTACTATTATTTAACGTGAATATTTGGCCTACATAGTACACTTGCGGTGCGCCAATTGTTTTATGATCTTCATTGAAGATATAATTATATGCTTATCTATTCAGGTATATTCAAGGAACAAACAGCTGGCATTGTACAATTTTTCTGTGGTGAATGACCGTATCGATTTTCAGCTAGAGCCTGTAGGCCTAGTGCATGTATATATAATGTATCTTGCTTCTCTCCTATAGATCCAATAGTAGGCAGATCTAGATTCACGGTTATATTGTGTGTAGCTCGGTTTAATAATTTTGTTCATCTAAATCTATGTGTCCACTAAATCTGTAGGGAATGAAGTACATGTTTGCATTTTGTGCTACCAAGGCACATTGCTCCATGTGATAGTAAAGGATTCTTGTGTCTCAAATTATCGTATCTTGTACTGTTGTGCGTTGGTTCTTAGTCTTAAAATGAACGATTTATAATCCGAGGTAAGCCCAGAAAGAACACAATGCCAAACTAGGGAATATTTTTTTCAATCTTCACACCTTTGTTGTTGTATTTCCTATACAATAATGCAGTTGGTTTTACCAATAGGACATGTACACAGGTTTATTTCTACCATTGCACGGTGTTCACTAAAACTAATATAATGTTGGAGTACTTGAATACGACTGGTTCATATTAGATCTAGTTCTCCGTCCTTGCGACTGCTTCAAAAACTAATTAAGTTTTTAAATGTAGAGCCAGAGAGAACGTGGCACAAAACTAATGAAATCTTTTCCCAGTGCTTCACCCCTCCGTTACATTCCCCATTCAATATCTATCTGGCTAGATTTACGGTTAGATACGTTTATAGTTACCGATTTACTGTCTTCAATGAAACTAAAACAGTGATTAGATCGTGGCTTAGAGTACTTTAATCACACTGGTTCGCATTAGTTGTTTGTTATTGTATCTGGTTAGAAACTAAATGTAAAGCTAGAGAAGGTGTAGGGTCTAGCACCGAACTAATTACATACATTTCAATCTTTTCACCCCTCCGTTGTATTTCCTATTCAATAATGTTCAAATAAGAATTACAGTTCATTCACAGAAATGTTAATGTTTATCAATTCGTGTGTTCACCAGAACTGCACATGTAAAGCACTTAGAGGAAAAGTCCAGTCTGTGTTAACACTTCGTCCTTGCGCACAGTTTGAAAATCCAAGGCTAAATCAGAGATATTTCAACGCCAAACAAATTAATGAAGTTAATATCCGATAAGTTGGGAATATAATTATGTGTTCTGTAGGTGCGAAGGGACTTGATTTTCAAGCGCCACCATGATGTTTTAGCACTGAGCTTCTACATGCTTAAGACACACAAACAATTTTCAAATACTTGAATTTGTTACCATTTTTAATTTAAAATTATATACGTTTCTTTGAGAGTTTTTTTAATAGAATTCAAGTGAAATAATACCAATGTTTTCCACTTCGGAAATAGAAACGACAATCAAATATTTGTGGTTTGAAACTCTGTTTAAAGATTAAGATAAAATTCAGTAATCATGTTAAAATATCAGCGAAGATGAGCGTTCCGTGTACATTCTGATAAAAAAAAAGATTGTATCCGTTTCATTTGTATCCGTGTAAAGAAAGATGATAACACAATATGTGACGAAACAATATATGTCACAGAGTTACTGACCCATTGTTAACTCCAGTATGCATAGCCTATCACATCGACAAGTATTGACGAATAAAGCGTGTGTCTCAAGAAATACACATGTTCCTGTAAATCTCTTGTCTAGAACAAACACGGGGTTAGTTTACATTTGTGACGGTGCACTCTATTTTTAGCCTATAGAATATTTAACACGGTGAAAACAAAGTAATCCTGTCAAATGATAAAGATATGATTTGTTTATGGATTATTGGCGGAATATAAAAATTAGTAATACGAAACTATCCATTAAGTTATTTGGCGTTTTCTATGATGAACAATAGAACCTCTAAGACCGACACTCACTCTCTCTCTCTCTCTCTCTCTCTCTCTCTCTCTCTCTCTCTCTCTCTCTCTCTCTCTGTCTCACTCCTTTTTCTACCTTTTCCCTCATTTTTCTCTGAGAACAATACCTCCTCATAAAAAGCAGCTATACCGAAAAAGTAATGGAAACGTATATACATCACATTTCAAACAGATACAAAATAGTGTTGCTATGTTGGTAATCTGACCACAGATTAAACGCCTCCCATGAAGGTGATAATTTTCTGCCCCTACTAGTGTTACCAGGTCAGCTTCACACTTTATTTGACTAAATGTAAATTTCATGATGCTACACTGAGATATACATTACTTCTCTTTGCGATATTAGTTTCAAGGTTAATTTGGATTTTTGTGGCTCTACTGTTTAACACAATCGTCATTTTTATTTTAAAACTTGAACATATTTTGAAGACGGGCATCCCAGGCCCAACCAGAAGAAAAAATTAGACTTTTTAACCTTGGAATATGTTAACTGATTTTTTAAACTTCCAAACATGTAATACATTTAATAAGATAATAATTATCTTTACTTTGCTTCGCTGCTTTTAAGATGCGGGCAATAGAGCATGTCATTATTTTAATTCATCATCTGAGGAGGAAAGGAAAGAGAGAGAGAGAGAGAGTGAGAGAGAGAGAGAGAGCTGTCGGTGTTGTTGAGTTGGTTTAACGTCCAACGTCAGCACTATATAGGCTATATTGTGGAGGGGTCATTATCTGATGTCTGACAATTGTATGTGCTCTCACACACGAAACAGGGCCAGTCATTTACAGAGTTACAGAGAAAGAGAGATAGGTAGAAAAGGAGGGAGAGAGAGAGAGAGAGAGGGGGGAGAGAGAGAGAGAGAGAGAGAGAGAGAGAGAGAGAGAGAGAGAGAAGAGGAGCAGTTCAAAGTGTTATACAAAGAGAACACACAAAATGTAATAAATAAAAAGTACAGACACGCCTATTGAGAAAAACACAAGAGGTTGGGATCATATAGACAGGATAGTCATCAGAAATGCTACATATAATCCGAACCACTCAAAGTCACATACATCTAAGAGCTGCTTTCTCTGTAAAGTGCATGACTGTATTGAACCGAGATGGGATCGAAACTTCATTACTATTTCATCCCTGGCCAAGTTTCATCAGGAAGCCCTCAGGCTTGCACAATGCAATATGTCTGATGGAGAGAGACAGAGAAAGACAGAGAGAGACAGACAGGGAGAGAGAGAGAGAGGGAGAGAGAGAGAATAAGAGAATGAGTTTTTCAAATAGAGAGAGAGAGAAAGAGAGAGAGAGCGAGAGAAGGAGGAGAAAAACTAAGAAGCATACCGAAACCTCACTTTCATGTATTAATTTAAATATCTCATGTTCCATATAACTGTGAATGCCATTTTGTAAAAAGTTATTCTTCTCTGTTTGATAACGCGCCATGCTGAATGTCCAACAAGCCAAAATCTCCCAGTGTCACTTTGTAGAACAAAAACATAAACAAAACATAAGCTTGTTTGCGCATCTTGTGTTCACGATCCAACACTCCAACAAGCCGCACCGTTTAGCACTGCCCAGTTGCCTTGCTTGATTCACTGACTTGAACCTACAGAAGATCTCACGACTTCTAGCTACGTTCTATAACTCCACGTGGTTTCACAGTCCGAATACTGTTCAGTTATAGATGAGAGATTAAAGAAACAAAAACTCACTTCGGAGTGAAAATTAACGGTGACTCTTTCTCTGCCGTACATCGCTATCCAGTCAGTTCTGTGAGAAATAAAATTAGGTTAAGACATATTGTGATATGCGTTGAAGGAAATCTTTAAGAAGCCTCAAATATTTTAGGTTATTTATTTGTGTGTGTGTTTTTTTTTTTTTCGTCGACGATACGCATTTCTTCTCTTTTTTTTTCAAAATTGAATTATGTATACTCTACACGTATTCCCATTTATTGGTATCCATACAATCATTAAACTTCTAAAGGCACGAGGTACAACACTCGACACTGACACGTCAACACGTTATAAACCGGCCTTCTAAATGTTGGTCAATATATAGTTCTGTTTAGTAGCCACTGTCTCGTCTTACGAAATCTTCCCCAATGTTTTGAAAACAGGAGGGCAGCAACCAAACAACCAGAACTAACAGCGTTGCGATATCCTCTACTTAAACATCAACTGGGAGGTCCAGACTCAGCATGGAGGGAGGGACTCGCCAGAATGGCACCGGCCCTGTGGCCAACGGTAACCATAGCAACCCAGGCGATGGTCAGTCGTCGTCCTCTGACCAGATGTCCTGTCTGCAGAAGGTCAGCAACGCCATCACGGGCACTCTGGAGGACGCGTTTCACAGGTGAGTCCTGGTCTTGGACACTGGTCAAGTCAGACAGTGGGACGAAGTGATGGGTTTCTCGGGTTTATGATGTGAGTCGGGACCATTGAAGCGGTTTCCTTAGACCTCACAAAAGCTGGTCTGGAGGCCTACATTGTTCAACCGCCTTAATTCCAATAGACAAACAGAGTGAGCGCGCGTCATGCAAGCTCCCCATATCAAAAGCTCTGTGGACTCTTTTTTGAAACGTGTCACTAAATCTAAAGTCTCCGCATCCAGTCTTAGGTAGTGGTTGGTTGGGTGGTTTCTTAAAATCGAACGTCAGTAACTAGACTATATCAGACTAGGCCATAGGACTAGCGTCTGGCAATTTTACGTGCTGCCACACAGAGACAGTGCGGGGATACCAGGACTCATGTCTCAGCGTGTCACATTATTCTGACACGGATTTAACCAGTTAGTCTTGAGCAGAGCACAACATACATTAATAAAAAATAGGCTCTTAAAGAAAGCGCCTGCTAAAATGCATTTTGTAGGAGTAGAATTTCAGGCTTATGGATAGATAGGTGTTGGCACCGAATAACCCTGTCACTGAGTTAGAGAAAGTGGAGGGGAGGGACTCTCTCTCTCTCTCTCTCTCTCTCTCTCTCTCTATCTCTCTCTCTCTCTCTCTCTCTCTCTCTCTCTCTCTACATACTGGGCTGTGTGCTGGCCTGCTTGCTCTGCGCTCTAGGCCTCATCGCCTTCAGGGAGGTCTCCGAGCCAGACGACCTGTGGGTGCCCACCGACTCCGAGGTGAGTGGCTTGATGGCTTGATTGGTTGGTAGGTGGGTTGGTTGGCGGGTGGGTTGGTGAGTTAGTTGCCTGCTTGGTTGCTTGCTTAGATGGTTGGTTCGTAAGTTGATTAATAGGCAGGTTGGTTGGTTGGTTGGTTGGTTGGTTGGTTGGTTGGTTGGTTGGTTGGTTGGTTGGTTGGTTGGTTGGTTGGTTGGTTGGTTGGTTGGTTGGTTGGTTGGTTGGTTGGTTGGTTGGTTGGTTGGTTGGTTGGTTGGTTGGTTGGTTGGTTGGTTGGTTGGTTGGTTGGTTGGTTGGTTGGTTGGTTGGTTGGTTGGTTGGTTGGTTGGTTGGTTGGTTGGTTGGTTGGTTGGTTGGTTGGTTGGTTGGTTGGTTGGTTGGTTGGTTGGTTGGTTGGTTGGTTCATGGTTGGTTGGTTGATGAGTAGGTTGGTTGGTTCATGGTTGGTTGGTTGATGAGTAGGTTGGTTGGTTGGTTCATGGTTGGTTGGTTGATGAGTAGGTTGGTTGGTTGGTTGGTTGAGTAGGTTGTTGGTTGGGTCACGGAAGTACGGTCCGAGACATGTACATACTGCGAGAGAGAGATAGAGAAAGAGCGGATACAAGAGCTTGTTTTGTCTGATGGTCACACCCATCCAGTAAGAAAAGCGTGGTAGGGTTCGAACCGCAACCTTACGCGTGGTAGACACACGGTTTATTCATGAGCCACTTCACAGTTGATTATTTTTAACCCGTCCAGATTCCCCCGACAATCCCACACGGGGACAGAGACATAAACCACGACTCGAACCTTGGACCTTCAGATCGTTTGTTAACAGCACTAACACCGACTGAGTCGCGGCGCTTGTAGAGTTGACTTCATTCTAGTTCATTTCATTTGTTTTCTTTAGTTTTTCAAAAAAATTGATGTTGTTGTTGTTGTTGTTGTTGTTGTTGTTGTTGTTGTTTGTAACCTTTTTAATTGTTGTTTTGCTTCACAACTTAATACTGCTACAACTTCTGTTCAGGTGTTGAAAAACCAGGACTGGATCGACCAGTACTACCCATCCAGCACGAGGCGCGAACAGGTGATCGCTGAGACCTCGAACATTCTGGAACCCGCGGCGATAGTGGCGGTGAGTCGTGGCAATGGTTACAGGGGCGGGTGGGGATTAGGTGTGGAGCCTGGACCTGGACATTAGCTATGATGATGATGACGATGATGATGATGATGATGATGATGA
>RQTK01000447.1:166849-193478 GCA_003991915.1 Elysia chlorotica
ACCACCGTGCAGACATAAGGAGTGGGTTCGATTCCATGACCACTGTGCAGACATAAGGATTGGGTTCGATTCCATGACCACTGTGCAGACATAAGGAGTGGGTTCGATTCCATGACCACTGTCTAGACATAAGGAGTGGGTTCGATTCCATGACCACCGTGCAGACATAAGGATTGGGTTCGATTCCATGACCACCTGTGCAGACATAAGGATTGGGTTCGATTCCATGACCACCGTGCAGACATAAGGAGTGGGTTCGATTCCATGACCGCTGTGCAGACATAAGGATTGGGTTCGATTCCATGACCACTGTCTAGACATAAGGATTGAGCTCAAGATACGCCGCCATACAAAGACTGTTTTGGTGATTTAGTTAAGATCGTGTGTGGACAGGGGTCTGTCTTAAAATCATTGTAACTTTATTCATAAGCTTTTTGTAGAGAAACAAGTTGAATGATCTAGATTGGTCAGAGGAAACAAGTCAATGATTTACTCAAGTCATTGTGGAAGAAGGTATCTTGTTTACAAAATTTTCGTCGATTCTTCAACAAAATTTATTTAATAAGCGTTGTTGATGAAAAGCTAAAATAATAGATAGAAAAACAACTATTTCTTAAAAACTATAATCATTCCGTGCTAGTGATATTGTGAAACAGGCATATAAAGACCACATTTAAGTGTCTTCTTTTTCTCAATTATAAATAAGTACAAATTAATACTCTTTCTCTTGGAAATAAATCAATTGTTTCCACCTTTAAGAATTCCTTGTTTTGTAAAAAAAAATGTGATGGTGCCGTAACTTAATTCAATGTTAAATTGTTTTACCATATCATTTTATCAATTTGATTACCGATTTATTGAAAATTTCATTTCATTTTAAATTCAATAACTTATTCATACAATTTTTTTTATAACAAATTCATTTTAAAGTTGTTTACAAATTCGTTTTAGATTGTTTATATAACTTATTCGTAATAAATCTGTGTACCATTTCATGTAAAGTTGTTGGCCAATCACTCTGGAGGCTAACGTTGCAGCAAACCGCTATGTTTCCTCAGATCCAGAAAGCTCAAGGGCCTGCTGAAGCTCTAAAACATTCTTGGGGGAAACCTAATGAACTTTATGCTAATAGAAGAATCTATCACTCTACGCTAAGCGCTCCTTCAAAGTTCTAGATTGCCTCGGATTGCAATAATCATGGTACCTCGTGAGATATCATAGTGCTAAAGGATCAAAACTGTTGTTCACTTAGAAAAACAGTGTCAGAAGGATGGGGTATGGCTTAAAAAGAAATGATTGCTTTGTTTTGATGCAACAGTTTATCACAGCTTACCATTCCGTTATACACAATATTTAACAATGAGAAAACTATTTTTGGACCTCAAGTTGTTTTTTTTTGTTTAGTTATGTCGTCTTGATTTCAGGTGCACAGTATTTATACAAGAATAGATTCTAATATTATGAGTATACAAAAGAAAACGTAATAAATTGATAAAAAAAATTCTTGTTTAGTCCTGAAAATTTTGAAATCTCGATTTTTTAAAGCATATACTGTTCTAGCCTCTCATGAAATCTAAAAAAAAACATTTCTGTTCTTTCAGCCCTTTTTAAGTGTTCATTTTAGGTTTATACTGCTCTCTTGCCCACAATAAAATATCTAGAACTTTCCTTCTTTTTACAATTCCAGTTTTTAAAATTGTCAAATTTTAAATAGTACGCCATGTTTGATTAATCAGCATTCCTGTAGTAAAATGTACATTTGCAATAAATTTTTATACGAGTACGTGCTTAAATATCGTGGGTTATAACTTATATATGTAAAATTTATTACATAAGCGACATATCATTTGTAACATAATCCTTTAAGATAATGGGTTTTTATACATATGTGCAAAAATTGTGTAGTTTGTCTTTCAAATTGTTATGTGCTATTTGCGAAATTGCTTGCCTCATGATGTGAAATTGCTTGCCTTATGACGAGACAATCATAGAGATTGATATTCCAAATGAGGGGTGCGAAGGGAAGTAATAAATGTTTACTTCTGAAGAAATTCGAGGGAGGCGGGATAGGAGGAGGTTAAAGAAGAAATGTGAAGGGAGATAGAGAAATAAAAAGAGAGAGAGAGAGAGAGAGAGAGAGAGAGAGAGAGAGAGAGAGAGAGAGAGAGAGAGAGAGAGAGAGACAGTGAGGGAGATGGATAGATAGATAGAGAGAGAGAGAGAGAGAGAGAGAGAGAGAGAGAGAGAGAGAGATAGAGAGGAGAGAGAGAGAGAGAGAGAGAGAGAGAGAGAGATAGAGGGAGAGAGAAATTGATAGATAGATAGAGGAAGATAGGGAGAAAGAGAGAGAGAGAGATTGTGCTGGTTAGGTGTTTGTTTTTCAAGCTTTTTAGATCAACCTAAATTATTTGTATTACTTGTATTATATAATTTATATGCTTTCTTTACTTATGTAGGCTAACCGTTTAGTCTTCATTTGTAATTATCACCGAATGGACTCTCAATGATATGATTGAGGCCAATTTGAATAACTTGGGAAGATGCCAGCATAAAAAGCTGGACTTCCCTTGATTTGCTTAACACATTCCAGGCTTGATATAGCTAATTGTTTTGTACATTATTATGTTGTTTCCTTTTTATATGTGTGTAATTACTTTTGTTGTACATTATTATTATGTTGTTTTCTTTGTTATGTGTGTGCAACTAATTTTGTTGCACATAATTGTTTCAATGGTACATTCTTTTCCTTTTTATATGTGTGTAATACTGCTATAGTCATCTTATCATTTGTTTATCTCTACAGAGCGTTGTACATGTATTCAGTTTTCGAATAAAATATCTGCCTGTATTTTTGTTTGCATCGTTATCCATTTCTTCTTTTTTGTACATAAGGTGGATCCACTAAAGAATACCTTTCTTTCCCTCCTAGATCTACCACAAGGAGAAGTGCTGGTCAAAGTTGTAATGGGCAGATTTGTTTTTATTTGTTGCGAAATTTAACACTTCTGTAATTCGAAGTTTAGATCGAATCTCAAATCCCAAGCAATGTGAATAATGAGGTTTCCAACCTGGGTGTGGCCGGACCGAGTGATGCCATCATTGATTGAGAGTCCAGTGCAAACTCTGACTGCAGAACTTGAGGTTTTGAGTTGCTTCACACACAGATTTAGTAGAATAACGAAAAACCTAGAGACTTGGACAAGAATGTGTGTACAGGTAAAAGTGAATATCAAATATGGAACATTTTTCTTTCGTTTTTCATTATTGGAATCCTGGAAATAGAAATCATCTCTATCTTGTTAAAGCGTCTAGGGCTGTCTCTAAATCGTAAAGGGAGGACTAAATATTTGAATATCCTATTTTGAAACCGATATTTAAACAAATGTATGAATTGGGATGCATTATTTCATCATTTTTGTTATCACTAAGCACATGTTCAATTGTTTTATGACTTCTTTAATTCTGTTTCATCAAAATTCAATTAAAGTTGAGACAAACGGAGTTGAATATCGCAACTCAAAACTTGTGCAGTCAATGTCATACAAACCCTTGTTTGCCAGTATATAATTATAAAAATACAAGACAAGAGAAAATGAGAAACAAGAGAGAAATCTTCAGTTTCGTTTATTCCACTGATAATCCTCCTAGTCATATTTAAAACCGAGAATGTTTATGTGTAAGTGAACAGGGTAAGTGACTGCTACGCTACATCCTAACTCAATAGAATGATGAAGGCAACACTCAACAAAACGCTTAGCCTAGATAACTAGCTCTCAACAGAAGTTATACTAAAACATTTTATCCTGAACAGCTAGAATATCCCGTGCCTTATGCTTAAACCTCGATTAAGTGTGAAGTATTCTAACAACAATAAAAACCAATTTGTACTGATAACTTAAGACTATCGCTTGGGAGGAAAAGTTTGAACATGGGAGTATTTACAAACCATACAAATCCACAACAACACTTCCAGAGTAACAAAAGAAAATATGTACACGATTGTTTTTGTTTTTTTGTTTTTTACAGCACTATGAAACTTACAATATGGTACTACTGGTAAGGGGGTGTATTCCTAGGACAATGCAATAAAGCTTTACGATTTTATCAGCGAACATCAACCCTCTAAAGTTCTGAGCATCTTGCCAGGAAGGGAGGGGAGCATGGCCTGTCACTTCATGACGAAGGAAGGACAGAAACAAAATACAAATACTGCATGTTGCCCAATAAAACATACAAATGGCCACTGCAGTAATTTATTGGGGGGGAAAAAATATGCTCCGTCCACTAAAATTGAAAATAAAAACTTACATTATGATTAAGATCATATCCTGTTTCTAGGTGGGAAATAAAACGAAGAGTTTAAAACCTGCTAAAAAACATTGGAGGTAGTAGGGAGGGAATTACAATGATAACCAACAATAATTATTACACGGGTTAGCTAATTATATCACACATTTTACACTAGAAATAACACAGGGAATAAATACTATGAAATGCGTTGCACATATACAACTACAACAAATTTACAAGTTGACATGGTCCCTGGGTAAGACAACAAATGATATGACGTGTGGATGTGGGCTTGGCTTTTTACATTATAGGGCAAAATGAATTTGTGCCGAAGGATCGGAGAAGGTCCAAACATTATCTAACACGTTCCTTGAAATGATCCAGTTATTTACACTGTACAATTCTTCACTCATCAACGTTGGACAAGTTCCATCTGGGGCAAACACTGCTTTAAAAAATTGGACAAATGCACAAGTTCTAATCCAATACTACGGCCTAGGTCAGTCTACTTTGAAAAAAAAACACAGCAAAAAAAAAAAACAGCCGGTAAATTTAAAAACTTATTTTCATAATATCTGTAAATGGATAGTATACATACTAAAAGTAGACAATTATCTTCATCTTTAACAGATATTATACATGAAACATGGGCCCTTAGTGCTGGTGGTATAGCATTGAAAGGTTCATCTTTTACACTTCAATTGTTCACAGTTGACACCACACAGCCATACTCCTGTTTAGAAGATTGTTTAGAAGACTAAATGTGTGTACCAAACCATCAAGCAACATGTCAGTCTTGTCTCTACCTGCCTTAGCATGATGTAGATGGTTACTAAAAAAAATGACCTAGTCTTTTTTTAAGTCTGGGATAAAAAAGGGGAGATCAAATAACAACAGCGAAGTACTTAATGTTTTAGTTGCCATTTAAAGATACACACTGAGATAAATTTACAAACAGGGATGACCTTGTAGACAATAATAATAGTATCCATAACTAATGCCCTCAGTACAAAATGCACTTGCTTTAGAAGCGTTTTTATAGTTGCAATGTTTTGGACTGGTTGGGAACAGTTTACAAAATTGAAATATAAAATATAATAATTTAAAAAAAATACAATAGATAGAAGGTAAGGGAAAGGACACCATGCTTTGTAAAATAACAACAAAACAATGTCGAGTTCATACACTTTCATAGTATAAATATATATATATATATCATAAGAATCTGTATAAAGTATTATAAATAAGTTACAATATTATGAATGTACATAACTCATTTAAAACATGGAATATGATATATGTACAGCTTTGTTCCGCTTTCACTTTAAAGGTAATCAGAAGTAATTTAAAAAATGTGAGCATTCTAGAGAAACATGCTGTTAAACTGTATAACAAGTCTGAAAAAAACAAAACAATGGGAGAGTTTTCTATGGCAGCCCAAAAAGGCCTCATAACTGTTCCAGCATCAACAAGTCATCGTGTTTACACACTGTTACATCTCTCATGTAGGTCTCCCCATGGACTCTGCATGAGAGGGGGAACCAAACTTCACCTGCTCTTCTTTACACGTGGGTGTGAAAGCAAGTCTCAACTGTCAAAACTTCACCTGCTCTGTACACGTGGGTATGAAAGAAAGTCTTAACTGTCTAAGGAAAGTAATTTTATTTCTTCCAAGATTCAATGGTTCATACCTTCCTCCCACATTTAGGCCTCATGTTAGTTTAGTCTGCATCACGGTGTTGCAGCCAGTTTGGTTTAAACTTCTGATCGCTCATCAATTACAGGTCAAGGAAGGTTTCTTCAAGGCCATTGTTACCAACTAGGCTATATTGCAGATAGGGTCTCAGGCTGAGATACTACGGTTTTGGTCAATCACAATTCACATTGTGCCGACACTAACCTCGTAACAGAGGTGACAAATGCTCAAACTCTGTCCCTCCTGCCGCGGAAGCCAACGTTCTTACCCCTGGGCGGCCCACTCCCCTCAACTTTAGGTTGTGAATTTTTTTACCAAATATTCAACGTACCATTAGACTGGAACAAATAAAGGCGGAGACATTTCTCAGTCCGTGAGACATAAGTATACACAATCATTCAGAGGCTCATCCATAAACAAATTTCAGTTTTCCATCTGATCTACTGCACACGGGGTAAGCCTTCGCTGTGCAGTAAAAACGAGGATGTGACTACTTGAAGCCAACCACAGTGAGGCCTACTGATGTAGCGTCGACATTTTCTCACATCTGAGGTTCACAATTGGACCGTAGAGGAACTCGCTGAGAGCCTACTATGGAAGTTTTAGCGGACACAAGCTTTGTTGCTTTGTTCTCCACTTAAAAGACAGATATTTATTTCACCGTGTGTTTTCGCTTTGTTCAGAGCGGCGCGTTGTCGGAGCTCGAGTCTTCAGACAGAGGGTTGGGGTCGCCGCGGACTCGGCACCGGTGCACGATGGCCTTCTCGTAGGCTTTCTTCACGGCATTGCGCACGTTGGGCTTCTTGTTCTCCATCAGCTTGGCCTTGTCGAGGTCAGAGTTCATGCCCAGCGGCTCTAGCTTGCTGCGCGGCAGCCATTGCCTGATTGGGGGGGTAAAGGAAGTGGGAGAGAAGGTGAAGGAGGGAAATATGATAAGAGAAAATGTTCCCAAATCAGTTTGATTTGATTTTCTATTATCAGAGTGTAAGGCATTCAAAAAGTGAGGGAAAAGTCATTCCATATGCCACTACTACGATAGCCAGCCAGTCTTATGAAAATAAAAACATAAAAACACATTTTACTTCTTTCAACTCTAACCATATGTCATATTTTGTGCCTTTGATCATACCTCAGGTCTTCCACTTCTTCAATAGCCAAAAGTATATTTGAGGATTTCATACAATTTCAAAGAAAGTAATGTAGTACAGTCTAAAAAAAAAAAATTCACATTTTAAGTATTTTACAATTGAAATGAAAACAAAAAAAACAAAAACAAAAAACTCTTGAGAACTTTTTTACCCCCTGCCCTGACAAACGATTAGGGTTACACAATCCTGTAACTGTTACCATGTGCGCTTGGTGTCAAAGAAGAGCACGAGGTAGACAGACTCGGCATATTTTTGCTGCAACTCGAGCACCTCGTCAGGAGGCACTGGGATAGGCACGCCGTTGTGGAAGTAGCCTGTTTTGGGCATTTTTGGGTTGATGATCTGCAAAGATGAGAAAATGAGAAACTAGAGAAATATGAAATATACCCAAGCCTAATTCTTTCTGTGCCCTGAGGTACAGTATAACTCAAATCCAACAAACTCCGAATTAACGAACACCATACATTCAACAAAGAGATAAATATCCTCGATTTCTTTTCCTCTTTGTCTGTAGTAAACTATCTTTGATATGACAAACTAATTTGAGAATCACCTGTGGATTTAACAAACCAGGATGTGTTGGCAAGCTCATCGACTTGTGTTTGTTGCCTAGCACCCAAATTCTGCACTATATAAGGTATATTTTGGACGGATCCGAAGTCTAAACATCTTAGAATTTTATGGGCTGCTGCACAGAGACAGTGCTGCTCGTCTCATCTAGGCATATTATATTAGAACCCTGTGCACCATTTTTTACATGATTTTGACGCACCTAAAATTGGCATGTTCCCCCTGATTTCAGTCAACTTAAGTTTAAAGCACCCACCAGAGCAGGGTACCAGGGGTAGCCGCGGCACTTGGCCCACACCAGGTCCAGGGGCTCCAAGGTGACAAGGTCGTCGGAGTCCACGCTGGGGCTTCGTCGCGTGCGGCCTGGGATTAACACCAGAAGGTAGTTTTTGAATTAAATGAAACTGGAGCTTCAGATGAAAACCAGGCATTAATTAATATTTGCATTTAAATGCTTTCTACTCCTTACATAATTCAGAGATTCAAATATCCCTTATATGCTTTTTTTTATATAGCCAATCATTTAAAGTGTACAAATACTGAAAATGATAGAGTATACCACATAGTTATTTAAAAAATCATATCAAAACACTCAAAATAAGTCTTTAAAACTGGCCTTTAAAATTTATTTCAAGGCGATTAATTTGCGACCATATTGAATATATCGAACAAAATGCAATTTTCAATACACTGTATACAGATTCATGTCTTATTTTTTAATATGTTATTTATTTTTTATACTTTTCAAACAACCATATATTTAAACCCACAAAAAATGTACCTGGATGGTGCTGATAGCTTGTGGTGTCAAAACGAACTCAGAACAAACTGATTGTATGATCCTTACCTTGTTAACGCCAACCTTGAATTTTTTTACACTATATAAACCAATTTATCAACCTTTTTATGTGTTACAACTGATACATTATATCAAGTATCTCAGATTTTTAGAAATTCATTTTGGTTACATTTTCTCCACCAGCATAAGTACTAAAGCATTAACTAGTATTACGAATGACACATCTATTTGAAGAAATAAAATGATCGAAGAATTTTTAATCAACTATAAGTTATAACAAGTGTTCAATCAAATATGTCCATAGCCCAGTACACTGCAACAGTGATCTAGAAAATGCAATACAGGCACATGGTGAAAACTGGGCAGGAATTAAATTGGCCTTTCACCCTGAAGAAGTTTAAGTTCATTAAAAGAAAACAAAATTTAAGCTGGCTGGAAGAGAAACAAGGAGGGGACGAAGGAAGGAAAAACGTAGGGAAACGGAAAATTTGTATACGATCTACACAGTAAACACAATACAAAATCACTCATTGATCCCCGAAAACTGAATATATATGATTATAAGTGAAAATTAACCAATTTCATCTTTTTTTAAAATGTTGCATCCCTTGCAAGCTTTCTTTAAAAAAATTTTCAGAAGAAACAGTCCTCCAAAATATAGAGAAATTATCTGCCGTTTTGAAACTAGTTATAAAGAAATTAATTTCTGGTTTTATTGTTTTATTCTACAGAAGACAAAATATCTGTGCTGTACCAACCTAAAATTAACCATTGAACACATTTTTAGATCTTCAAAAATAGCAGAATTTGGGTATATTTTTTATGCCTTTGATTTGGAATTTGATATACCTGTTTGCCACTCCTATTTTTAACCCTCTCCACAATAAAATTGACATAGTTCATGCACTTTTAATTTAAAAGATAATGAAACAGACAATGGAACAACACACAGGGAAAAGAGGGAGATCAAACAAACACATCAAAGGGACAACCACAATTCTTTCATTAAAGTATCTGAAAGTCTAAAGAGGTATGACCAAAACCACTAGAAGTAGAAGAGCTAGACATTACATTTTGAGTGAGTTCATGAGAGTATGCGCAGTAACCATAAAATCTTTGGTTAAAGACATAATGTGGTAGAGTCTCACGAGTCTGGTGGCTACACAAACATTCGTCTTGTTTTTCTTTTTTTTGTCAAATGCTTATCTAAGGTTGAAATGAAACTATTTGAGAAGCAATTGTTAGATGTATTCAACCATTTTTTAAAGTGATTTCTGCCATATTCTCCTGAACTCAATGTTTATTTATTAGTTTTAATTGAGGAGTGGTGAAATACAAAGTCCACAATGTGATAGAAATACCCAGGTTAATAACATGCAAGAAGTGAACAAATGTGAGTGATAATGAAGTGTCTTTATTTCTTGACAAACAAAGAAATTAAAATGACTTGATTTGAATGCATGTAAAAAGCAAGAGCAAAAAAGCAGAGAAACTCTAACTCACTTTTATAAAGCAGATAATAAAAATCCAAGCCATACATGTGATATCTCAGCTTACAAATGGTTTATACACATCATCATGTACATCATTCCTTTAAAAAAAATGCAGTCGGGACTGTCCCATAAAAAGAATTTTTTTCAAAAATAGATTTTACCCCACATATATGTGTAAAAAAAGTTTCAAAAAAATGTGGGTGTAAAAATTGAAAATAAATCATTATATTTTCAAAAATATTTAACCTGTAATCTGTATGATAATATGGTTAAAGGTCATAAAAAGTGCAGGGCAACATTACAGAGGTAAGTGTGTGATATAGGAGGAAAAGGAAATATTTTATACAGAGAGGCATGCAAATTATGATATAAATAGGTAAAAAACAAAAGCCTTCATTTTGCCTTGGCTTTCACTTAATTTTTTTACCATAGAATTATTACAAAATTTGTGGTTACAAAAAACTAAAAGCACACAAAAGATGCAATACAAATTCTTTTAAAAGATCTAGAAACGTATGTAACTTGTTAACAGTTTTATGCAATTGAAACTGTTAAGCAGGTTCCTGGTATTAGGACCTGCCCATATTTAACTTTAAGATATTCTTTTTTCTTTTTTTCTGATATAAAATGTCCATCTTATTCCAGTACTTTTCCCCTGATATTAATAATTGTTCGACTTTCCAGCAGATTAGGCCATCTCTGTTAATATGAAACATTAGAACTAAAAAAGACACAGAGCAAGCAGGCCTAAGCAATAGCAAAAAAGAGTGCTGAGAAACGCGGGCGTTCACGGGTAAATGTGACTGCTACTACCTGAGGAGATGGGCGAGGTGGCAGGGGACAGGCTCTCGGCAAGATCCGAACCCTCCGGCCCTTCTCGTAGACTTGTAGCAGCTGCCCTTTCTGCGAGGGTCAGTGGATGAGAAGGCAGCAGCAGCAGCAGCAGCAGCAGTGGAGGCCAGACGAGGGTCAGTGGATGAGGCAAAAAGTGTTAGAGCAAAGCAGGCAGACATGGAACAAGATTAATAATCACTATCATTGACAAGCACTGTGGGGAAGATGGAAAAAAATGACGCGACTGGTTGGAAAACCAATCTCCATATTTTGCA
Organism: Elysia chlorotica; assembly: GCA_003991915.1. Taxonomy (NCBI): domain Eukaryota; kingdom Metazoa; phylum Mollusca; class Gastropoda; family Plakobranchidae; genus Elysia; species Elysia chlorotica. The sequence goes on from RQTK01000447.1 coordinate 177,955, forward strand.
GCTATATTGTGGTTCTATAAATGTGCTTTTTGTTTACACAAAATGTCACGAAATGGTCTAAAAACATGATAATAAGCAAAGACAAAATGTAGGATGCCAAGTTGAAAAATGAACTGTCTAAAGAGGATCTACCTTGAATGAAGCAATTCTTTTCTATAAGAACTAAGATGCTTTATTTCAGCTATCTGTAAATGGATAACAATATTGCTTTCGTGAAAAACTGTTTGTCCAATTCACACTACTGACTAGATCCTGAGTGTGGATGACTTTCAATCATCCAGTCAACCTAAAGCTTGATATACTTGAGACCACGCTGAACAGAATGTAACTCGGATACGGGGGACGTGGTGAGAAGAGTTTTAAAACACTTTCAAGTAAGATGCAGAATTTGGTGTGGGAGGGTGAAGGCAGATAAGTTTGGGGAGTTACAATATTGGCTTGGCACTGCTCTAGTACTGGATTGACTATTGTGTTGTTCAAAGATAGGACACAGCCTAAACAAAATAGACAAGCGTACAACATACTGTGCACTCTACTTGTCATCTGCTCCACCTTAACAGTTAATGTTGCTTTGATATTAAATAACTTCAATTTCTGCGTTGATGGTTTTAGGAAATCAACATACATCACAACCACATCAATTGATCTAAGTGTTCTCTGAATGCTTATCACTAAGTACTGCAAATGAACAGTGCCCGCCTCTATTTGAAGTACTTATAAAGCATTTAGTAAGACTTAAGAGCATGTTTAACATGATGCGCATATAACCAAGCAGCTCTGATAGTGATAGCATGGACACACAAAGTAGTACAATTAAATCAAATAAAGAAGGAACAGTAGAAGCATGGTTGTATGCGATGAACAAAGATCAAGCCAATGGGGGCAAAAAGATAAAATTCTATGTCACTACTAAAAGATAGGATACAGGCTACAGGGCATGATCTGTGTTTTCAGGTGGTTGGCAAATGAAAAGGTGAGGAAAAACTTTGATGATGGCTTCTGTTGTGTTTGTCAGTTTAAAAGTTATAAGCAAATAAGCTTGTATATGAGGTATGTCTGACAGATGATATAATGAAACAAAGTCCACAATTATGTTGATTGGTGCAGAGGGTCAGCGATAATGAGATATGAGGCAGCTATTCATCAGACACAAAGGGCAAGGCCAGCTTACCGGAGGGGCTGTGGTTGCTAGACGTGTCCGAGGTTGGCCCTGATATCGACTCATCCCCGCTGCTGAGTTCGTCCGAGCTCTCAGAGTCCGAGCTGCTTCTGATATTTCCTCGGACCCGATAAGCCTTAAAACTTTCCGTAATGTCTGGCCCGCCGACGTGAACAGAGGTGAGAGTTGGCGGATCCGCGCCTCCACCAGCAGAACTGGAAGTGGAGTTCAGAGCGGCGCGTTTGGCAGCAGGAGGATTGTTCTCTCCGTTGTCAGCGCCGGTGGCCGCGTCTGTCGGGGTGCCTGCCGTGCTGGCCGAGCGTTTCCTGCCCACAGGGCTGGCAGGGCCGCGAGCGCCGCGCGGGCTGAGGGGGGCATCGGCTGGGGACTCGCCCGCCTCGCTGGCGACCTTCACCTGGAGCTGGTTGGTCTGGCGAGTCTTGGCCCCGCGGCCAGACGCCTTCTTCGCTGCTGGGGCCGCCGTTGTGGAGGCGGTGGAGGAGGACGATGAGGATGATGCTGACGACACAGCTTGGTTCATGGGGACCGGCGTGCTGCGGCCCTTTTTGCTGCTGAACAGCACGGCCGTCCGCCTGTTGACGCCGGCTGGGGAGGGGGTGTGCGTGCTCGAACCCCGCCCGTTGACGTCCTCTTTGGTTTCAGGCTCCGGGGGTGGGGTGCTGGGCTCCAGGGACTTGTCCAGCTCTTTGCTGCTCCTGTCGCCTGAAACAAACACAGAGAACAGTTATACTTGTATGAATGCAAGTAAAAGTTAAATCAAAAACATTTCAATCAAAATTAATTTTCACCCTGCAAAGATTTTTAGCTTTTGAGCAAACCATATTACTTTGATAAATCCTTTTTAAGTCTCCAAAATTTTTATTGAAATGATTCATTTTCATATTCTGGAATTATTCTTTTTGACACTCACCAGGTTTGAGGGGTGTGTCCTGGCTTTCTGAGTGAGAAGATGCTCTCCCTCTACCCCCACCTCTGCCCCTCCCCCTACCTCGCCCCCGCACAGAAGGTCTGCGCTCACTGGAGCGAGGGGTGGCGGGGGTGGAGGCTGCGGGCGATCGCAGAGGGGACTTGGAGGGAGACTGTCGACCACGTCCCTTGGGGCTCTTGACTGGGGACGGGGTTGTCGGTGTGGGCGCAGGTTCTGGTTCACTCTCTGACGACCCTGGCAAAGTGTGGAGACAAGCAAGGCAACAGTAAAGGTAAGTCTATTGGACTACGGAACTTTAATGTAGAAATGTTCAACTGTTCCATATTTAAAGTCAATCCAACTGCTTCATATTTCAAGTCAATCCAACTGTGTCACAATTAAGATCAGTCCATTCTGAAGCCTGTTTTGGCATTACCATATTTCAAAGACCTTGAGATAATATGTAGAGAAATGACTGTCAAGGTTTGCCTATTGACCTATTGAACTATTTCTATCTGTTGGTAAATCCAACTGTACCATGTTAAAGATAAGTCCACTTTTTTTCAAGGCATCACCACATTTATATTCCAGGTGGTTTTATGTGTTCCTTTACATTTTGTGCAATAGTCACAATGATGTTATGAAATTAGAAGACAGCGTAAGTACCCAAATACAATGCTGGCTATTGTCTTACCACCCTAAGGAGACATCTATGACCAAAGAAAGTCAGACAACTTAAAAAAAGAGAACACACCTCAAAAGAGATTCTTTACATCATTAACCCTCACATTTCTTATCAACTTACCTGCATCCTTTGTGCTCTCCTCCTCTTTGTCACTTTCTTCTTTATCCTTGCTAGCCTTGGGTTTTTCTTTCTCCTCTTTCAAAACCTCCTTGGCAGCCCTCTTTTTCAGTTTGAGTTTGCCTGCCATCTTCCCTGGCTTCTTGCCAGGCCTCTTGTTGTTCTTGGTTAAGGCAAGTTTACGGCGTACAATGGCGATTTCTGAGCGGATTTTCTTTAGAAATTTGGTCTTCTTCCCTACAAATAACAACACACACAAAATATGAAATATATTTAAACAATTTGGCATGAGTGATTTGAAAATGCAATGAAAACTATTAATCTACATAGCATCCGCTTTGTCATGTCTCAACTGAAAATGTGTCAGACATTGTTCAGAGAGATCAATGTCACCTTCAGAAAATGTTTTAACTGATTGGGAGTCCACTCCTTTAGAAACAAAATGTTAATGTTATAATGAATCTCTAGTTTTGAAATAGAAAAAGTTAATTTTTTTTAATTAAATTGCATGTTAGCTTTTATGAGACTTGTGAGAGAGATAAAGGGAAGGGGGAAGCAAAAGGTATAAGAAAAATCTGAGAGTTTTTGTCATTTGTTTGGAAAAAAAACAACACATTTACTTGTAGTACAAATGGCACAAACATAATGCTTACAGACTCAGCCATGTGTATAATGTTATTTGCAAGTCCTGGGGGGCGCGATTGTAACCCCGTCCCCGTATAGAATCTTCTTTGATACATATTATCAAGTTTGCACCCATGGAATCACTGGTAAAATATAAATCTAGATGCGATCCACAGTTCCAACCCAAGGGAAAATAATTACATAAAAGCCTGTTTCTAGACCAAGATGCTAATCTGCGTTAGACATAAAAGCACTAGAGAGCATAAATCGCAAAAGAAAAATGTTTTATTGTAGACACCATCAACCATAGCAAGTGAAATATCAGAATGATTAGATGCACTGATGTTGGGAGGCGAGGACTGGATGTGAAGATTTAAATTTAATAAAAGAAAAACTAGATTTTCATAACTCATTTGCAAAGAAGACATTTGCGAAAGGTTATTTAGTGAAGGAGTCGTAACTGACGAAGAAAGTCCAAAGACTGATATAGACGTGAAGATTGAAAGATCAGTAGACCAGTTTGGACAAATAAAGGATTAACTAAACGTATGAGGGCATGATAACAGGTAACACCTGCCCAATAGTCAGCACCAGGTAAGATCAAATTAAAATCATGTACCAATAAGAACCATTACTTCGTTGGAACTGATGGCAAGTGTCAATGACTGAAAGTAAAGATAGAGAGATTGGTATTTTTCGGACGAATGAAAGCAAAAGACAACAATACCCTGAGGTTGATCCCTATCATTGATTTTGTTGACTAACTTAATCTCAAAAGCACTATAATGAGTAGAAACAAAAGAAAAATATTGCTCATCCATAGAATTAAACTGTTCTTATATTTTCATTCATGCAAAGCGCTCGAAGTAACTTTCTTTATTCTTCCCTAGTACCAGTTGGGTGATTGAGTGAGAATCGTAGCCGTACATCAATTACACTGTATGTTTTCCCCAAAAAACAGCGCCGTTAACCGGAAGGTCGAAATTTTTAAATTGAAAAACCCATTAACGTATTTGAATAGAAAAGGGGTACGAAAATACACCAAAGCATACGGGTTGAAGGGCAGCTCAGGGAGAAAGTGTATTAATATCAGCAGACTTTCAAGCGTCTCAAAATCTCTGATCTAAAGATAATACACTTCGATAAGGAACACCAGAAAGTTTAACGTATTACAAAATAGGTGGTCAGCACGAACTCGGATAAAAAGTAATATGTTGAGCTCAAGTGGATTAAGATTTAACGGGGGAGAAATAGGTGTATAACTGGGCAAGACTTTGGTCTCTTGATGAGTGGCCAACAGAGGCAGAGACAAATATAAACGAGAAAACAAATTGGCGCCCCCACTGCTGAACCTTTTCTCTTGGAAAAGAAAACATACATAAGTATAAGATACATGCGCTTACCTCCTTTCAAAGTTTTGCTTGCATTCTCAAGCTTAGTCAAGAGTTTTTGCAGCTGTTCTTCATAGGGGCTGTCAGGTTTGACATCTTCCATAAAGGAATCGACTGTGGAGAAAGCAAAGATATTAACAAGATAATGTTATGTCTTGTTCTGGAATATTTAGATTTGCAAACTAAATGGGCTAAATTGTCAAAGATACAGAGATTAAAATTTGTGTCCCCTTAGCAAACAATTTCTTTAAGGATACATTTCTTTTAACAAAAAAATAATGTATCTGACTTTGTCGAGGTGAGTTTTAATCCACCGCTAAGCAACACGTATATGAACAGACACAATGGAACACTCACTATCATCTGGAACTGAGTTTTCAGCGACAGGAACTGGTACTGCATCTGCATGAAGACCACTTTGGGAGTCATACCCAACCTGTTCAGCTATCTTTTTGGCATCTTTGATAATCTCCATGCCCTGTAATCAGGAAAAGCAATTTTTAACAATTTTGAAAAATTTCTGTAAATCGGTATCTCAATTTTTAAGGATGATTTTATAAATTGAAAATGTATCATAAAAAATCAAACCAGAAATTAATACCGCAAGTAAGTCAGGTAGGGATACTTTTATGAATGCAATCATACTTAAAAGAAAAGGAAGAATCATATACTGTTAACTAAGCATTACCTTGTCATAGTGCTTTATCTGTCATCGACTTAGTTGCAATTTTGGGTTGGGCGGAGTGGTGTTGAAGTGGTTTAAATCATACCTTACAAATAGAGCCCAAGCAGTAATCATTAATGGACAATTTTCTGGTTTTCTCAGTTTCGGTGTCCCACAGGGCTCGGTCCTTGGTCCTATCCTCTATACTCTCTATGTAAGACCTCTTTCTAACGCCATTAGGCCCCTTGAAATTAATAATCATATGTTTGCTGACGATACTCAACTTTATAAATCTTCCACTCCCTCTGAAATTCATTCTGTTATTGACGATATGGAGGCATGTTGCGAGACCATACGAGGTTGGATGTTAAGCAATAAACTGAAGCTTAACGGTAACAAAACCGAAGTACTTTTATGTGGGACAAGACACAATTTAAATAGTATGCCTAATCTAAAACTTTCAATAGATAAAAGTACAATTGAAGTTTGTCGTAAGGCAAAAAATCTAGGCGTGATTCTCGACAGTTTTATTACCATGGATGACCACATCAACAACATAACAAAAATATTAAATTATGAACTTAAAAAGATTAATCAAATGAAGAAATACCTTGACTATGAGTCACTTAGAACAGTGGTGTGTGCATTCGTGCTATCACGCCTAGACTATTGCAATTCTTTGCTAGCTGGTCTCCCTGGTTGTCGAATGCTTAAATTACAGAGAGTTCAGAACAGAGCTGCCAGACTTGTATTAGGATTAGATTTCTACGACAAAACCAGTTCTACTCATATGCTCAGGACCCTTCATTGGCTCCCCATTTCGGCTAGAATCGAGTACAAAATTGCTCTTCTTTGTTTTAAAGCGCAAGGTAACAACTCACCATCCTATATAAAAGAACTTATTTCCCCGTATAATCCTGGACGTCAGTTACGATCTGAAAACAAAAATCTTCTGCACACTCCTAGGACCAATCTTGTATCATATGGAGATCGATCCTTTTCCAAAGCTGGCCCTACTGTTTGGAACTCTCTACCTCTTTCAATAAGATCAATCTCTAGTGAGTCCCTTTTTAGAAAACATTTAAAAACATTTCTTTTTAAAAAACATCTGTCAAATTAGAATTACTACCCAAACACCACGATCGCATTAGCTAATGTGTTTTTTTTTTTTTGTTTTTGTTTTTGTTTTTTTTTTGTATGCTCCTTTGTATTCCAATTATCACCTGTCTATTGCATTGTGTATAAGTTATGTTCAAGATGTAGGTTTTTTATATATGCTTTTATCTTGAAAAATGTAAAGCGCTTTGATACTTCGGTGGAAGGCGCTATATAAGTAAAATTATTATTATTATTATAGAAAAAACACTTTGAAAGTTAATATTAAAACTTCTCATGCTACACATTTTGAATGTTTTTAAGAATTTTCAATCATCCATTACAGTTATCTTTCAAGAGAAGACCTCAACCTTGAACAAAGTTCATCTAATTCACATTACCTCTTCTTTTAATAGCACCGCCTCTTTGTAAAAACTGGTGTCCTTTGCATTGTACATGCAGCAGTTATGGATGATAAGTTTGAAGTCTGCCTCAAACGCCTCCATATTTTTGTAGCGGTGAGTGTCCACCTTGTTTCTCATCACAGAAAAACACATCGGGTGCTTTATCACTTCCCTGTAGTCTGGGGCCTGATAAATCAAACAGACAATAAGATATAAACTTCTGAGATGTTTTCAAGTGTCAAAGTAAGTTAGCAGGCCAAGACGAAAAGTGACAATTGGTTGCATCTAGGATGAGTTTGAAAAAAAAAATATGGCAATTGGTGATTTTGAACCGAGAAATAAATAAAAGAGTGAACTAAAATGGGAAAGGTCATCTTGGATTTTCAACTGCGAAAATATTCAGCATAACAACCCTTGAAAAAAAAGAAACAATATAACTATTGCAATTGTAGAAAAGCAAACTGGCTGCTAAAAATGGATCGGTTTGAATTGAGGTTAACAAAGGCTGATAGAACACAGTTCATGGTTAAAAGGAATAGAAAAAATTGCCTTGCTGAATTTTTTCTAAATAACTCATCTAAATATTAGGTACAAACCTGTTCTTCAGACACAGGATCTGCAAAAATGTCCTCTGTGTCTTTCTCTTGGAGCTGATTGAGTGTGTGTCTTTGCAACATGGTGAAGGGTTGAAGCTTGTATTCCAAAGACAACTGGTACACCTTTATCTGCATTTCAAATTAAAAAAAATAGTTTGCAATAAAAGATGACCAAAATACACACATAAATAAGTGGCGTATAAACGAGGCTATAAATAATGTCTTTTCATATTGTTACAAATATTAAAGAGTAAACAAGCAAAACATAAAATAATATAAGTTAACGTTACAGATGAGATTCGCAATCAACATGATACGGTTCATTACCAGTTCTCTCTTTAGCTTTTCCCGTTTGCGAATCAGCTCCACGAGCAGTCTTGCCTTCTCCAAGTCCTGGCGTAACCGCTGCCAGTACTTCAGCTTTTCTCGCATTTCCAGGTTGCGCTTGTCATTCCGCAGCTGTGCAAAGTAAAGTGAAAAAAATATGATTGTTTTAATAAAAAAATGTATACTTCACTTTTACATTTAACAAAAAGATTCTAAAAGGATTAAAATCATTTAAAATTTTTTTTTTGAATTAATATCCAAAAAGCAAGATTCTTGATTATTCAACCAAATAATGTTCTGTTAAAAGTTTAAAAATAACAACAAAATGGCCTTACTCATTATTGGAAAAATCCATTTGTTGAAACTCTTTCTATTAGACAAGTAACAAACAATTTTGAAGGGGGAAAAAAAAAAAAACACATGTATGTTTATCAGTTGTAAAAGTCAGTTGATTCAGGAATTTAAAACTTAAAATTATTACAGAATAACTTACATGGTCCTTGTGCCTACTCATGTGGTTGGACTGCAGTCGACGTAACAACGGTACACCAAATCTTGACTGGCGTTTCAGGGTCCAGTAACTCATCAGCCCCCTCAAGAAATCATCTCTCTTTGGAACTGATATCATTGAAGCTATCTTTGTTACCCTGCAATTTAATTGACAATGTTTTTTAAATCATGGCCCCCAAAATACAACAGAGCAGTAATTCACACTATAAAAATAAAATGTATCCCATCTATTTGATGTTTTTGTTCAGAATCAGAGTAATGTCAAACCTTTTAAAGTTATCAGGATATTCTCCATCCTTATTTGTTTCAGCTTATATTATAAAAAAATGTAACAACTCAACTATCAACTATTCAAAAATAAAATTCCCTCAGCAACCCCAATGACCAATTTAATTATAATTAACAAAACAAAAAAAACAACAAAAAAAACATTTTATGTTGAAACCAGTATACAACAAACTTACAAAGTCTGTCATTGTCAATTTTTATTCTGCAGTACTGTGCAACTTAAAATCAGAACCATACATTCTGCTTTTTTTTTTTTTTTATTCAAAGCTCTGATTTTTAATATGGAACTGATGACAAAATATTGATAATCTCAACAATCCTTAAACAAATGCAAGTTGTCGGGTGAGAGGAACAAATTACAAACAAACAAAATTATTGAAAAAAATAAACATTATATTCTAAAACTTGCTAGCAGGAAAATATGACTTTTGACATTGAATATGAGGCCAGGTCAAAAGATTCCAAACAGGTTATTTTTGTAGCCCATAACTAATTAAATATTCTTCAAAGCCTTTTCAATAGACTTGTGTTTATCAATACCTTATAATTATATCCTGAACTATAGATAGCATTTGTTCATAAGATAAACAGTATTTTAATTGGAAAGACTTAAATTTCATAAAAACTAAGGTATGTTAGCATAAATGTACATTCTTTGAACTATTGCCTGGGTATGTGTAATCACTATTTTGTAAAACAAAATTGTACCGTTCCGTTGTCTTTGAATGTTTTAGAACCAAAAAGAAATAACTGCAAGTTTTCATATTATGTTTGCGAAACGAAAATACTCAATCTGAAGTGACTTCAGGTGACACGTATCTAGTGTGCTTTGTCATATTGAAATCTAGGTCCTCTTGTGGGTTAAGTGTTAGAGAAGGTTGGAGAACCTGATCTCCTATTGTGAGATTAATTATTAAAAAGAATGTTTTATAGCCTCATTGGCTCATATCAATAGCAAATAAATAAAACTAAAGTTCTTTTAATATTATTAGATAGGTTGTCTAGTATAGATGTCAAATGTGTTTTCTTAAAATATTCCACAAAATTTTTTTTCATGGCTGCCTAGTGTTACATTTGATGGGTGTCTTTAGTTTAGCTATAGTACCTGACACTAAAGTTCTTAAAATAAAATGAGCACAAATTTGTTTTTAAATTTTGCTTTAAAATAATACATTGATATACATATTATCATGTATTAAACTTTAAAGTACACATTTAAACAAATACTTTTCGGATTGTATTTGTAATTGTGTTTTAAAGTGTTTGACGTAATGGAGGGGTGACATCAAATTTATTTCTTTAATTATTTGGACCTAGAGTGTCAATTTGGGTTGTCAATTAGTTTAAAATGTTAATTACTATTGCCAAAACCATTGTTTTAAGTTTGTGACAGTTCATTCTAGGTTTATTGGAAAAAGAGAAAAAATTGTAAAAAGAAATGTCTGATGGGACATGTCATGTTATAATTTTGTGGGAAAAAAAACATCTTTCTGACAGTTTAAAATTTTCTTTTGGTACATCAACCAACAAAAGCTAAATAAATGTGTGTTGTTTTATAAATACATCAAATTCGATGTCATTTTTGACAATTAACATATAATTATAGTATGTGACATGTCACATCAAACACTCTCTCAGGTCATCATAAAAATGATATTTGCAAGAAAATAAGGCGCTACAATATGTTCTCAGTCATAAAAACCATTTACTGAAGTCCCGAGTCTTTTTGCTAGAAAGCATTAAAAATTAATTAGTGCATTTCGAAAATGAAGACATTCATCTGGCACATTTGACTTTATATATATATATGCTAATATTACTTAGTGCCTGGTCAAAAGCCATTCTTTTAATATTTACTGATATAAAACATTATTTTTTGTTAAAGGTGAAAATCTGTAACTTTGAGAATATTTAAGCACTGTCCTTGTGTCCAACAAAATCATCTTATTCCACCTTCAAAATATAATTTAGAAGTACATAGACACTCATATCAAAATTAAAACTACGATAAATATATAAAATAATTTTCTTACCGTTGCTCTGGTATGATTGGAATGGAGACGTTCGGAATCGCATTGCGCTTCTGGGCCAGAATTTTCCTGGCCTTTCTCATTTTTATCCGTGCCTGCTCTCTAGCATCCTCTTTAGAACCAGTTTTCTTATCCTCGTCTGGAAACATGGAATTGTCTGCACTGGGCTGGGCATGAACATCACAGAACGCCGTTTTCCTCACCCCGACCGATATACCATTCGGACCGTTCTCCTTGACAGCCTCTATCTTCATGAAGAGGCCTGCCTGTTGAGCACATGTCACATGGAAAGCTGTGTAGCAGTTAGTCTTGTGACACTGAATGCACGCCCCAGCCCCCCGCTGCTTACAGATGTAGCAGGAGAGTTTCCGCCTGGCAGGAGGAATCCTCTGGAGACAGTCAATGGGTTCAAGGAACACAGTGTTAGCAAAGCCCACTTCTGGAATCCACAAGGCGCAGACTACATGCGCCCAGCGGTTATCGTCAGTCTGTTTGAAGGCACCGCCCTTGTTTGGACAGAGGCAGCAATCCACAGCCTTCGAGGGAGACTGCAGGCACCGCCGACAGAGCCACTGGCCTTCTGGGATATAGGGCACGCCATAGCACTCCTGGTGCACCGCCAGGTTACACATGTCGCAGAACAGAATCATGTTGCTGTTCTGGCACTCCCCGTCCATGCAAATGCTGCACACTGCGTCATCGTCCATGGAGGGGCCCTGCTCTTTCCCAGAGTGCTGGCTCTGAAAGAAAGCCTCCTTCTCAAACCTGTCCATTATCAGCTCAAATGTGTCCTGCGCAACAGCTGCAACTCCCTCGCTTGTGCGTTTACTGTTGACAAGCTCAAGCCAAGAGTGGTCCTGGAAAATGAACAAAACCAGTAGAGATCTTCAAATATATTTATAAATGCATTCAGGTGACATATCCTTGAGAGACAACTATAGATAAACAGTTTTGTAATTGCAAACAATTATTCCCTAATTTAGACCTAAAATTAAAAACTGGGGTATGTTACTTGTTAGTATAGATCTACACAAACCTAAAAACTGAGGTATGTTAGTATAGATCTAGACAAACCTAAAAACTGAGGTATGTTAGTATTTATCTACACAGACCTAAAAAAAGAGGTACGATAGTATAAATCTACATGGGCACTTCTTTGAACACTTGCCCTGGCAGGTGTAGAAAGCATTACTTTACACTAAAAAAGAAATTCTATGGCTAGAATACACAATGCATGTTTTAGAACCAAAATGAAATTAAAAAAAAAACTGCAAGTTTTCTTATATTGTTTTTGCGAAACAAAAATACTCAAGTCTGATGTGACTTTGGGTGTCACGCATCATTGGGTGTTGGTTAAAAAGAGCATACTGTCCAAGTTGTGCATGATAATTCTCTAATAATGCCTCAATCAGAAAAAGTTTTGTTTTGTACTTCATGATAGAAGTATAAAAAATTGATTTAAATGCATTTCTAAAATTTAGACCTTCTGGCAACTTTCCATCTTTGCTCTTATATCTAGTTAATTGGGTCTTGGTAAATAGAGCTGAAAGTTTAAGATGTAATAAAATCAGTTCTGTAGACATATTCTAGGAAAGCTTTTACAAATAAACCTGCTGTAAAAGTTGGCTGATGTACGTACCTCCTCATCCATATCATACTCAATTTCTTCGTCCAACTCCTCTAAAGACTTCTCGATGTACCTGTAGTATGACGTTGGGCGTGGCGCGGGTTTTGGTGGTTTCACTGGATCAGTGAGTACCTTTACATTGGGTTCAGGGAGCTTATTTGGGTTGATATCCGGGGGCAAGCTTCCGACTGGAATGGGATCTTTGCGCATTTTGTTTTCTAAACAGCGCATGGGGCGACCTGTTGGGCTGTGCACTGCGTTTTCTTCTTTTTCTGTGTTGTCGTGATTCTCGATGACATCTTGAGAGATAATTTCCAGTGGTTGGAAAATATCAATGCGCCTAAGGCAGCCGTCCAAATCTATTTCCACCAGTCGTTGAGACTCGGCATAGCTCAAGGTAGTGTCTCTTGGGGGAGAGCGAATAAACTCTGGAGGGGTTGGCGAGTGCCGCGCTTGTCTGGGGTGCCAGTTTTTCTGCTTCCTTTTGCCCGGCTTTCTCCCACCTCCTGATGGGCTGGCGGCCGCGGCAGTGCCCGGCGAGTCTGGGTTGTCATGGTTATGGTTGAACATATGGAACTGAATCCCTTGGAAGCTCTTGTAAACTTTCCGGCAGGTTGATACTGGGCACTCATATGGGGGTTTGGTTGCCCTCAGGTTTTGGCAAAAAGTCTTGACATCAAAATCCAGAACCATGGTGAAGAAAGGAAATCAGTTGTATTCTCTCAGAGAAAACATCACCCAGTCTAAATCCACAGCCACTTCCTGAAATTGAAAAAAAAAACCAGACAAAATAATCAGATATTTCCAGTACCCAAATGTTGGGCCAAGAAAGATGTAGGATATTATTACAGTAGGTATAAATCAGGATAAAAAAATGTAGAATCTACTTGTCCAAACAAAAAGGCAAATTAAATTTACATTAAAAGTTACTGTGTTACGAGAATAAGGTTTATTTATTGAATGGTCACTTGCATCTATAGCTCTCACATGATTGGTAACCTTTAATGTTTGTCTAACCTTAGGAGTTTTCCTTTTCATAATCTTTCTCTTATGTTGACATAAAACTTACTGGAGGCTCTTAATAGTCAATAACAATTCAACCACCTTGCACTTTATACCTAGGCCTAATATAGTCACCATATAAGACGAGAGCAGTGGGTAAGGAGACCAACAAAACTTCGGAGCCCCTGGATGCCAAAATATTTTGAGTGCACTGAAGATATTTATTGAAGCTATTTAAACTGATTCCTAATTGTGAAATGGGCTTGCTATCATACACTATTGGAATCACAACAGAGAAGTCCTGAAAAGACATTTTATTTAAGCTCAGAGTATATAATAATGATATAATCTAGACTAGGCTAGATATCTAGACAAGACTTTAGAATCTCAAGTCTAGATACAATATTAATCATGATTGATCGTTGATGTTTTGATAAGAGAACCTCAAGTCTAGATACAATATTGATGATTGATCATTGATGTTATGATTAGATCTAGACTAGAATAAGTAGAATCTAGATTTATCTAAATCTAGTATAGGCCTAGCCTAGATAGTTTATCACATCCTACTTAAATATATGTTTATATTTTCTGACCAGTTTTATTATGTAAAGCCGCATCGAGGCTATATTTTGTATGATTCAGGTAAGATTCAATCTGCTCTAAACTCGATCAAGCCCGACTTGATCCAAACGGACGGAAGTCCCCACTCTCCCTTAGCTAAACAATACAAAATGGCGTTTGCAATAATTCAGTTTTTATTTGATCTAAGTCTCGGCAGTTTCTTCACTTCTTTCCTCTGCTGGTTTGGTCGGTGATATGAATGTCACACACAAAGGTTTATAAAGATACATTAAAAACTTAGACAGCGGGTACAAATAACATAACAATGTAGGTAACGACTTTGGCGGTCTGCTACATTACAAGCTACACAAGTACAAGTCTTAGTCCTCGGAGCCCGCCATCGGTCCGTTTTCCCTGAACTGTCATGGCTTTCTTCAAAATGAAAGATTAAATTGAATAAGTACTCATAAATGGAGGTACGGGAAATCCATGCATATGTTTCCTACACAAATTCGAGCTAGAATAACCAAATTAAATAGCATTTACCGCAAAGAATACAAAGAATGTTTTCATGGCGTCTCTCTGAAGTTGAAGTTTGCGCATGCGCTTTTTCTAAGTATTTAGAGACGTCATGTCCTTCGAGATTTCCAGAGTAGCATCCCTTATCACTTTCAGTTTCACTGAAGAAACTCAAGAAAGTGCTACATTGTAACATGCGGCTATTCGTAGAACTTTCGTCTTAATTTGATTAGACAAAATTTAGCGAATGGAATGTCATGGCTACCTTTGTTGTGGGATGACCGTGTCGCAATTAAATTAGGCAATATTTCGCGAATGGACTGTCATTGCTACCTTTGTTGCGGGGCTAATCGTTGCGAGTGTAAACAATAAGTTTTACAACGTTCGCTTTTTGTTTTTGTTTTATTGGAGCGTAAATTGAATAAATTAATAAATATTTACGCCCGTTAGTTTTTCTAACTACAGCTGTATAATAACACAAGTTAAGCTATTTCATTAATTAATCATGAATCATCCTTAAATTGAATTACGTGCTGTATAAGTGGTTTTTTTTTGTTTTTTTTTTTTGTTAGTTTTAAATATATATTGGTCATTTCTACGGATGATTAGTAGCATTTATATGTTTTTTTTTAATTGGCTCTCTTTCCCTCTCTTAAATAAATTTGTAGGTTTGGTCTCTAGAATTTTTAAATGCATCACGATCTTGTGAACTTCATTAATTAGGAACAATAAAAATTTGTCGCTTGAACATTTATAACTTTCTTCGTTTCTTTTTATGCTACTACTACTATTACTACCATCAGTTTAGTTTAGAGTTCATTCGACCATAATATTTGTTTCAATAATACTTTAATACGTGTGCGCGTCTTTTGGAAAAAGAGCATTTAAGCTATGTTTTTTTTGTATACTGTTTACTCATACATTTTTATTTTATATTCGCTACAAGTAACATTAAAAAATTGAAGGGTCTTCTTCTGATTTTCTTCTTCTTCTT
>RQTK01000447.1:193627-211353 GCA_003991915.1 Elysia chlorotica
CTCTTCAATATTACTGCTCAATTTCAACATAATATTATTTAATATCATTAACAGGTTTGATTACTTCAAAGTTTGATTAACAGGCGGATTAAAATTTTTTTTTTTGAAATTTACATATTTTATTATTGCTCATATACATTTTCCTTCTCTTTGATTCTTTTTTCCAATAACAATCAACCATTTTTTTACTTTAAATACTTAGATCTAAATCAGCTTAATGAATAATACCATTTTAAGATTCGTTGGCATAGAGAGAAAAAACGCGCACAACAACGCTAAACAAACAAAAAACAAAACAAAAACAACAACAAAACATAACTCGCACGTCAATTATTAGCAAATTTTAACCGAGGCGATTGTCTTTATCTAAATTTAAAACAAAAATAAACACAACAACAACAACAACAACAACAACAACAACAACAACAACAACAACAACAACAACAACAACAAAAACAACAACAACAAACAACACATTTATGATTTAGATCTAGATCTACATCAAGTAGATCTAGGCCCTAAACCTAATTCAAATTAAGTGATGATTAATTAAATAGCTTAACTTGTGTTATAATACAGCTCTAGTAAGAAAAACTAACGGATGTAAATAACATTAGGTCTAGTTTGAAAAGTATTAATTTATACAATTTACGCTCTAAAAAAAAAACACAACAAAAAGCGAACGCTGTAAAACTTCATGTTTACATTCGCAACGAAGGCAGCCATGACAGGGAACAACGATGGCAGCCATGACAGTCCCTTCGGGAAATATTGTCCAATCAAATTAAGACGAAAGTTCTACGAATAGCCGCAAGTGAAATTCTGCATGAATGTTGCTTTCTTTTTGATCCAGTGTATTGGCATCGTAAAAAGTCTTTGACATAGTCTGTCAAGCTTTAGTCCACTACTTTCACCAGGTCGATCCCATCGGAACGATGTCAGCATAATGTGACTGGCTGAGACAGTTGGAGTGTCCCCGCTTTGTCTGTGTAGGGAAAAACGCAAAACTCTCAGACTTATATCTTGTGACCTGACCATGATATAGCCTCATTGTTGATCATAAACACTTAAAGTCTGAAAAACTAAATATCTTTGTCTCTGAGTATGTTGGTATATATGTCTGCGTGTCTCTGCATCTGTCTCTATTCTTTGTCTGTCTCTGTCAGTCTGTCGGCCTGTCTGTGTGTTTGCCATCCTCTCCATTGTCTTTTTAAAAGTTGTATCAACATCATCAATATCGATATTATTTAAAACACAAGTGCAAACCTCGGGCATAGTTACATCCATGCTTCTCAGTCAGCTTTACCCTCCCCACCCCCCTCCGCCCGCCTTCCAATAAACTGTTTTCAAACCTATACCTATCCTGCCCCTACCTCTCGTTAACCATTCACGCTACCTCAAATCGCCTAGCACTCGCTCACCAACAGTCTCTCTCTCTCTCTCTCTCTCTCTCTCTCTCTCTCTCTCTCTCTCTCTCTCTCTCTCTCTGACTGATTGTTTATCTCAGCGTCTCTCCCTCTCTTGCTCACTTACAGTCTCTGTCCCTCTCTCTCTCTGACGGGTTGTTTATCTCAGTGTTTCCACCTCTCTCGCTCACCCTCGCGTTTCTATTAAAGCCGACTCCCTACTCACCCGCAGGCAAACCCCATCAAGTCAGCAGCCCCACAGTCAGCATTTGGAGTAGACAAGCAAGATAACGTGACCGTAATTCTCGTGATCATCTTTCTTTGTTTACAAAACACTTGGAAACAACCTGTTGGTGTGTATTTTATATTTTTATTTCTTGCCCACTGTCTCTCCAAACGATGCTCATTTTATATAACTTCGAATTAACGAATCAAAGAATTACTGCCAAATTTATTTTCACGAGCTTTCTTAACAATAATTTTGCCTTGTTACCATGTTATATTGTTCTGTGATGTAAGTCTATGATATCAATAATTATGTAACTGAAGTGCGCTCAAAGCAAAGAATGTAAAATTTAATTAAGCTGCATGTACTTGCTTAAAGGAAATGTATTTACTTATGTTCCTTAACAAAATTCATGAAGTAGTATACTTGTCTGAGGATGTGTTTTGGTTTGCTTAGTGCACGTTCGTTTTTTGTTTTGTTTTTTGGTAGATGAATTGTGTGTATGAAAGAAAAAGGTTATCTTTGTAAGTTAATACGGTAATTGCTGATTTTGAGACTATGAGAGAGCTATCGCGGAATTTTTTTCTTTAATTTTAAAATTACTTAACCGATATATTGCATTTTTTTAATATCATTTCACTGTACATGTATAAAATCAGATCATTGGTAATTTTCTTCTTCTTCTTCTTCTTCTTCTTCTTCTTCTTCTTCTTCTTCTTCTTCTTCTTCTTCTTCTTCTTCTTCTTCTTCTTCTTCTTCTTCTTCTTCTTCTTCTTCTTCTTCTTCTTCTTCTTCTTCTTCTTCTTCTTCTTCTTCTTCTTCTTCTTCTTCTTCTTCTTCTTCTTCTTCTTTTTATCTTTTCTTTCCTCCCGCCTCTTTACCTCTGTGTCGCTGCCTCTCTGCCTGTCTGACTATCTGTTCTACCCCCCCCCCCCCTTTTCCGCTCTTACTCTTACACACACAAACACACACACACCTTTTTTTTTTTACCTTTTCTAAATTGATAATATAAGATGGCATAATGAGTTTGGCTTTTGCAATACACGTCAATGAGGGATAGGAGCCTACATACAATATTCCGCATCAAGAAGCTGCAAACCGGGAATCCCTAGCCAAGATCCGCGTTAGTTAATCCGTGATGTGTGAACTCGCCTTGGCTAGACCGATATAGATTTGTTCCAGCTGCCAATCAGATTAGAAAGACTGATAAGCCAATCTAGAGATTATACAAGTATCGGATTGGGGGATGTCTGTCTTGTTCTAGACATACATTATTATTCAAAATCATCTTTCATCATAACATCGCCAATATGAGCTTTTTTCTAAACATTTATTCCAATTTGTTATGAGTTCTATGGGCTGTTAAAGCTTTCATTTTATGCATGCTGAAATAATTTCAACTATTTGTACAGTAATAGTGTGATATTTTTTCAGAGGTTTATCAATATTTTACAAAGCAGACTTTCACGTAATTGTGTAATTCAGTGAGGAGGGATGTCCTAGACACAGGCCGCTTGGTAGACAGGAAGAAAGAAACAACAACGAAGCGGAAATTAACTCAACGGTTATATGCAATGGGAAGGGAAAAGAACAAAAGCCGGTCTAGTCTATTGTCTTACAGATCAAATAGAGTATAATTACTGGCACAACCATTGATTCCTGTGTCTATTCTCTTATTGTCGCCGCTTTTGTCATTTTTTAGGATAGTTTTGTTAAGACCAATAAGTCTTAATTCTTTTTCTCTCTCTAATGATGCGGTTGTTTTTCCTTTTGTAATATTTTTGTGCAGACAATACCCTTTCAATTATGAGCAAAGAGGGGGATACGCTAAATGTTATCTAAAACACTCGAAAAGATATTTTAATCAGCATTAATGAAGTTTATTGAGAAAGAAGAAAATATTGAAATAGACGCTCAATCTGTCGGGGGAAACGGAGTAAAGAAATAGAGGAATAATACTGTAAAAAGAGATAAATACATAAAATCACATAAATTTATCTACACAGTTCATTTGTTTTCTCTTGGTGTAATCGAGCAGGTTTAATACTCACACGCTTTTGGTCTTCCTTATTAAAAGGATGGCCGTATTCACTCAGGTTACCTGCGATTGGAGCGGGATGTGAGTCAGACAGCGGTGACCTGACAATCGTGTCGTCCGTCCGTTTACCTGCAGATACCCCTATCTCAAAATATAACTCTCAGGGAAAGATGATGCGCTTTATCTTTGAGGCATAGTCGTGCCTCAAGTTATTTGTTTGTAATGTGATAGTTGATATCCCGTTTCTTAAACGGAAATATCATTATTTTAGTGAAATAATATTACATGAGGATGGTCGTATTCAGTCTGCTCACAGTAATCCGGAATAGGACGCAAAAAGGAGAATATTCCATAAAGTTAAACGGAGAAGAACAGCAGCTGCTATGTAAAAGGTTTAAAGGATTAGAAAAAAACATTGCCATTGTTTGTTTGTTGTTGTTGTTTGTTTTTTTTGCTGATTTGGAGAAGATGACATAAAACAGTGTTTAATGAGTATAATCTCATGCTGACTAGAATCGGAAATCAAATTACTGAGCATGGTCCATAAAAATTAATATGTGGAGACGGACAGCAGCTGGCTAAAAGTTAGAAAGGCCAGGTCTAGATCCCGAGAATGGGAAAACCAATGAGAGACGTGGGATAGACAACCAATAAGCCCAAAAGGTGTGCAAAAGTTTAGGATTATACAGTACATGCACATATGTTTCTTTGCTCTAAATCTGGGATGGAAAACAAATAAGCACAACAATTCAAGAACATTAAATCTATGGAGATCCCGATAAGATAAAACAAAAAGTAAAAAAGATTAGACCTCTTTAGATATAGATCTTGATTTAGATAACCCAAAGTCTATGGTAGGCAACATGGCACACATAGAGATTATAATTACAATCACGTAGGCCTACATTCGAATAGATTGATGTGTAAAAAAATTCAAAATGTTTCTTGTTGATGAATACGTCTCATATTCTTAATCACAAAATCGATTTCTGGTGGCTTTATTTTTCAAAAAAGATGTATCCAATTTTAGCGTAATGAGTGGATCACGAATTTTGTTTCCTTTGTTTTATAAATGGCCAGTGAAAATACCAAAGGTTCCACTGCACTGAACGCAAAATAGAGCTACATTCTTGCAAAATGTCAAGAAGATCGGTGCTGTAGTTAATTCTGTAGAGACTAGCAAAAATTGAGCTTATTATTTTGTAATATAAATCTAGACTGTTCATTTATGTAAAAACATCTTTATTTCTTTTTTCCACAGATTTTTAAGTCAACATCATTTAAAAAAAGTATTTATTCTTCGCGTGTCAACGCTTTACATACCAAGGAACGAAGTTTGAAGTACAGCTAACATCAAATATCTTTTCTATATAAACCTTACGATGCTTGTGTCGGCTGCGCGGTCCAGTTTCATCAACACAATGGCCAGCAACTTCCCTCAGATCCCTGAGCACGAACCTATTGCTCATAGCCAGTCCACTGGACCAGTGTTCTCTGCCCGCGCCGGGCACAAGTCCCGCTTCCTGCCGCACATCAAGATCTGCCCGCCGGACGCCCGCTCTCAGCACGTCCCTCTCAAGACTCGCTACCTCCAGAACGAAGACTTGGACAACGAAGTGTTCCTGTCACCGACGTCCTCCCCTACGCGCCTCAACCAGCCGTTCAGCTCAGATGAGAAGCACGAGGTGCACTCTGGGACGCTGTTCCTTATACGCCACAGTGGAGACTCCAGCGGCACGTCCACCCCTGGGTCGCCGTCCCGCTCCCCGTCTCTGTCCCCGACACGCTCGCCAACCTGGTCCCCGTCGCGGTCCCCGACACGGACGAACGTCTCAGCCTTCGCCGCTCCCACATCGTCGCCCCTACAGAGCCCCTCACGGTCCTCTCCGTTAAGCTGCTCAGCTCACTCTGCCTCCCCGGCATCCCCTACTGGCCGCAAGCTGCCCGTCTTTGTGCGCGTGTATCGCTGCAACAACGACCACTTCGCCATCATGACGCGCGACTTGGTGCACACTGGGAAGCCGGTCTACGTCAACCTGCGTCACTGCCGCGTCATTCCGGGCAACTGTCTCGGCAGGTTCGTCCTGTGCGGCAAGTGCGATGCTGGCAATGTCACCGAGTTTGAGGTCCCCGACCTGTCTGGTCTGGAACACTGGCTGGATGCTTTCCAAACAACCACGCCCCCTGGCTCTCCATGTCGTTCTGGAGGCGTGGCCGGTGCCAGCTCCAATCCATCGTCTATTCCCAAGAGTCCAGCCCTCCCACCTCTTGCAGAGACAGATGAAGAGAACTAGCATTTTATTTCAGTGGGAGATTGAAAGGTAAAAATTGTTACCAGTTTCGGGACTGCCCCTGAGCAATGCTCGCTTGTGTTCAACTTGAATGAACAAGAGGAAAATTTGGGTCCTCAAGACATTGTCCAGGGCCTTGCTAGACTTGTATGCAAACCCTGGAGGACATGCTACTGGAGGAGGACGACGAAAGGTTCTATAGGGCCTAAACAAGACTACGGCACTGCTCATAAACCGAAATGTACACTCGAAGTCGAAGTGTCGAAACCCGCCTTGCGATGGACCTGAGAGGTGAATTTCACACAGTATCAGATTTACGCGAGAGTCAAATCTTTAAACTTTTCTGTGTTGTGGGGAAACTTGTCTTATCTGTGATGACTGTTTAATGTTGGCTTACATTCTATTCCAAAAAATTGCTGTGATTATTTTCCGTTTTACTATTTTTGGCCCATCTTTTTCTGTTGTATATAATAGTGCGATTGAGTGAAAAAGTTCTGCATTTGATATTATCAAAATAGTTTATTCAGTTTGTTTCTTAAATTTATTTTATTTACATTTTTCAAAAAATTGTATCCTTTTTAGTTTAAAAAAAACGAGAATAAAAAAGAAAAGATACTACTTAAATAAAGCGCAATCAAAGTTATAATGCCAGAAAATCCTCCGAATATAGGTGGATAAGAATTGTGATAGCTGTGTCTGCAGACATAATTATTAAACACGCTATCTTGTATCACACCGATTTAAACATTCATCGTATCTCAAAGTTTGCTTTATTAGAGACATCTAGGTATGTTAAATGAAATCACGTGAATAATATCGTGTTATTGCGTTTCTTTTAAAATCAATAGCGAGACGGATGGTTTGATGGCCACGATGATTATGATTATTGCGACAACAGTGAAAACCACGATATTGGTGAAGCTGTTGTTGTTGTTGTTATTGATGATGATGATGATGATGATGATGATGATGATGATGATGATGATGATGATGATGATGATGATGATGATGATGATGATGATGATGATGATGATGATGATGATGGCAATGACAATAATTTTGATCAATGGGATCACTATAATGTATGTGAAGAAGAGTTAAAATAATGAAGTGATAGAGGTGTTTACGCTTTTTTTTTTATATGATTGCGGTGTGGAGAGAGAGAGAGAGAGAGAGAGAGAGAGAGAGAGAGAGAGAGAGAGAGAGAGAGACAGAGACAGAGACAGACAGACAGACAGACAGACAGACAGACAGACAGACAGACAGACAGACAGACAGACAGACAGACAGACAGACAGACAGACAGACAGACAGACAGACAGACAGAGACAGACAGACAGACAGACAGACAGAGACAGAGAGAAAGAAAAAGGCGGAGATAGAGGGAGGGGAGGAGAGAGAGAAGGAGGGAGAGAAAGAGGGTGATAGGGAGAGATTTATCTCCTTCACGTTTTTTGCATTGTCTCCTTTGGCTCTGCTGAGGACATGGCGGATTAACCAAGGATGATAGTGCTTCCAGAGCTGCCATCTCTACAGCTTGATATCCATACACCAAGACATATCTTTCCAAGGTCTAGCAATGTTGACGTGGTGCCACATTAAAGCAGAGCGGTGATGAATTCTCTAAATTTGTCTCTTCCGGTCACATAGTTCTGACACCAGTCTAACCAAAAGGGAACAAAAGCGATCTGATCGGTAATCGAACCAGGGACCTGACAATCGCGATCTCCGCGCTCTACAGACTTAACTAAAATAATATAACGCGCCCATCAGATAACTTGAGTTGTGCTGCCAGTGGTCAAGGGATTAATTCGAGATATACAAAATCGCACCCTTTCTAGCACAAAGATCTCAAAAACTGGATTTAGCCTGATCTGCGTTATGGAGAGTTTTGTTGATATTGTCTCTACGATACATAATTTATGTTAAAACTTACTTCAAATGAAAGTATTGTCTTTATTTGTTTTACGATGAAAATGACGATGTTGTAATGTTGTTGTTTGTTTTTTCTCTTATTACTTCTGTGTTGCTTTTTCATATAAATCAAATTAAATGGGGAAAAGTTTATTAAAAAGAGCGTTTGTGTTACTCTTGGATAAAAGAAAAAAAAAACTTTGGTCACGTTTGTTTAAAATAGTCTTAATTGTTGTCATTGTTTTCATGAATATATCATTGTCGATGAGTGTAAAAAATGATGTGGAGGGAATTGTTTTCATTCTTCTTCGGTTGGGTACGTTGAGTAAATCTTAATTTAAAAGACAGCAAATTCGTCTTTAAATCAATACAACCAAGACTGGTACAGATGCCTTGCACTTCGAGTTAAGCAGCTCTCTGCGCCCTCAGGAATGTTTCTGTACTTCCACGAATTCATTAAAAATACAGGCATTCCATGAAAATCATTTCAATTTAAAATGATGAAGGAAAAAAAAAGCATTAGCTCTCTAAATTAATAATAGCATGTTATTTGGTTCATTCATCAATTTCAACTTAAATGCTTGTAATATCAGAGGGAGAAAAGCAGTATTCTTTGATAAGATTTAAGCCTGGGGTTCCTGAAACAACTGATTTCGAAAGAATTCCGTCAAGTCGAACCTCGGATCTCTTATTCATCAATCCACCACTCTATCTACTAACCTAGAAAAATGTTAGCATCGGTGAAGATTTAATACTGTTTGAGTGTTATTCTGTGAGACCAGGTGAGAGCTTCATCCGGCCTTGGTTATGCAAAGGATGTAATCGGCCAATAGCTAATTTGGTAGTGCTCTGGACTGACAAGCAAGAGGTCCGAGGTCCGAATTTCACCTAGAGGGTCGTGTCAGAATGGGATTCTTCAGCAAACTTCAAGCATGTCCAACCAACACAAAGAAGAATTTGTTCCCCTAACCTCAATGCCAATAATGGAAAATCAAAAAGTATAGAAATTTACAGGAATGCCGGTGAATATCCTCAACCCTGCTGTTTTGATTCTCAAAGAACAACGGCCTAAACACAGATAATTTATTTGTAACAAAAAGAATTGGAGCGGGTGGGGATGAAAATGTTCAGCTTTATTTTGATACACGTAAAGATCAACTAAATCATACATAAAGAAAAAAACAACAGCAACTTACACATGAATGCTACCTTATGAAACACTCCTTATGCGTGATGAATATCTGGAGGAAATTTCGTAACATAATAATAAACAATTAGTATTCACACTTGGCACCTTAAACTACAGAAATCAACAAAACGGATTGTAACAAAAATACCCCAAGAGGCAAGATCAAACACCAACAGGAAAGAGAGTGTTGCTACTGTTTTTTTTTTTTTTTAGGAATATGAACTCACCTCACTTACTCGAGATTGGCAGCGTTCGTTATCGTTGAAATGTGGATCCATTCAGGTTGTTGTCAATAAAGACAACCTTAACCTTCTTCAATTAGATAAAACTTTAATTCCGCAGCAGAGTTCTCTCCCAATTGACTTCAATTTGTTTGCATCTAAAAAACAGGTTTCTCTTGAAATAAGCCTCAGTTTTCTAACTTGGGCTGATGGAAAAAGTTGATCATACAACCGGATTTTAGATAAGGCAAACCTCACTGGAGTCGAGGAAAACTTAGAAATAAACACTCCTGTGTTTTCCCTTCGAACTTTTTACTATTTCTCATCTAGGTTACTAAACTTTCCTTCGCTACTAGGTTCTGAACAAGGATGTTTGAAACTGAATATCTTTTTATACTACCTTGTCATCTGATTATTCTTCTATCTTCCTTCCTATCCACCCCTCAATCTCTCTATAAGTCTATCTGTCGATTCATTTTTTCAATTATCTATCTATCTATCTATCTATCTATCTATCTATCTATCTATCTATCTATCTATCTATCTATCTATCTATCTATCTATCTATCTATCTATCTATCTATCTATCTACCTACCTACCTACCTACCTACCTATCTATCTATCTAATATCGTGTGGCCTACCCCAAACAAGTTACAAATTTAGAATCAAAATAATGTTTGGGGGCTACCCTTAAACTGCATGTAACGATGTTGATTATTTAGGTGAGAATATTGTGGTGAGTGATGAATACTTACAATCCACCATTAGATCTAGCATTGCATTAAACAGAGCTTTTTAAACATTGTAAACTATCCTCACCCCCCCCCCCCTATTTGTTATATATATATATATATATATGTCCATTAAAATTAATATCACATAAACCGTATCTAATGAAATTTATGTAAACCTCACTTCATCCTAACAAACAACGCTTTTAAGAATCTCCAGGGATCTGAGTCCTAGATCCGTATGAATATTCAACTTTTTAAAGATGTTGATACAATAAACTGCTCGTCTTTGCTGTGTACCTCGAATTATGTAAGTGTTTTATAATTTGTACACGCCAACGAGAACGAGGAAAAAACATGGTACGCAGAGCTAGGTTTAGCTTTAAAAGATTAAGAAAGAAACCCGATTTATCATGTTTAATGCTCCGTGAAAGCAATTCATCTAAAATTGTGTGATGTCTACACGAATTGTTTTTTGTTTTGTTTTTGTTTTTTCCCATTTCCACTGCATCAAGTAATCATATCATTTCAGTTAATATATGCAAGAAACAAAACCAAAACAAGAAGTTATTTGAAAATAAATTTTTATCATTATTTAGTACGATTTCTGAGAGGTATAACCGTGTCTTTCAGATAACAATAGGTGACTTAAATGTACCAACAATTAAATCTCGAGAATGTTTGTTATATTGACCAACTCTTAGTAGATGCAAATTTAGATATTAGATCTTCCCCTAAAAATTTAGACCACAAGAAGGAGTCAACTTAGTCAACTGATTTGCGGCTCAACAGTAACAAGGACTCTCAGTAGGTCTTAAGAAATACCTTAAATGGCGACGGGAACCTATAGTGGAATGCCTATGACTTAGTCGGTCACACAACTGACACCGGCCCCACCAGGGAGCAAGGTGGCTCGATTGGGATTCGAACCCCAAAGTTTCTGCGTTGTGGTTCGACGCGCACTCCCGACTTTTAGGAATGCATTTCTGGCGAATGTCAATAAAGAACGATTGTGTCTTTACAAGGTGGCGATCAGGCTTCACATACACAGTCATACTGTTGTTGTTGTTGCTACTGCTGTTGCTGCTGCTGCTGTTGCTGCTGCTGCTGTTGTTGTTGTTATTGCTTTTGTTGCTGTTGTTGTTCTTGTTATTTTGTATTTGATTTGTTTGTTCTTTTTAATTTAATAATACCAGATGCCCACACATTGCTTCTCCTGCATATAGAGAAATCTACCCTGATCGATCGTTCCAAGATAACCATGCAGCATTTTTTTGCATTCTGCTTTAGCTAACACTACAAACTTGTGTAAAATGTGATTATTTAAATAGTAACCCTAATTTGAGAAGCTGAAGTTTTATATACTATTCGTAGCCCTGTAGTTTAATAGCAAAATGAAACCGGCGATATTTAAACTAAAAAAGTACACATGTGCTAAAGAAGAAAACCAAGGGAAACAAATCATACTCCTGTTTTCGTATGTCTTATCTGTGTTATAGACCTTGGCAGCAATTTGCTCATAACCGCAGAGTTCTATTAATAGACATTTTTTGCTTATAACTTACATAAGTTAGTAACGTCACACCTGAGACTTCTCTTCTCGCTGTTTTACAACCAAAATTAGCAAAAGACAACATTATGTTTTTACAAAAAATACAAACAAGTTAGATGAAATCTTCACAGCTTTTAATATTAAATTGTAAACTACCTATTACTTGGTACATGTATGGTGTCTACAATTTATTGTACCTTGCTCGGTAGTGCGCACTTCACACGGGAAAACCCACTCGGAAGGAGAGCTTCTTCTAGCAAAGAGACTTCTGTGATCATTTGTGAATGAAAATAATTTTAGTCTGACTTAGACTTTCGCTTTTGCTTTGCTCCGAAGTCCTGCTTTCATACGACCTTACGGCCAGGTTACGGCCTACAGAAGAAAAAAAAAAGATTGAAGCTGAACTATACAAAACTTCATGTGCATTATAAACTTCAACCTGAATACAAACTTCTTTAGTTGTAGATCTAGATCTAATATCCTCTTGGTAAGATCATTATTAGAACTGAGATTAGACTAGCTGGGATGCCCGGCTTCGCTCAGGTTTTGTAACACAGTACGGATATAAAATGTTTTTTTAAAGGTTATACTTAGATCTAGATCTATTACTAATAGAGATAAAGCTTGGATTTTGGGACACTGTGCGCAACTAAAATGGTAAAACATAGTTGAAGAGATAGAAATTTAAAGCCAAAAAAGCTAAACAAATTAAATGTGGGTGCACCACTTAAAAGGGCATCAATAGTCTTGATAACTCACGCTAGGATATTTACAGGATTTCTTTGTAGGTAACATTTCTTTTAGCTCCATTTTACCCCCTTTTTCGATGATAGTCGACGTAGGTCCATATAGAATTTAAATTGGGTTCAAATGTTTTTAAAGCCCAAAAGATCCGCATTCGATAAATCTAGAATTCAGTATTAAAACCCGAGCAGAGCCCTGTACGTGAACATGTTGAATGGAAAGAATAAAAAAAGTTATGTGTAGACCTATAAGTAGGCCTAGTAGAAGTCTAGATCTAGTTATTTGATTTAGCTTTTAGATCCATGTTTATCCCCTTTTCGATTAAAATAAATAGTCGAGGTAGATCCATCATCATCATCATCATCAGATGCCCTGCGTCATGGCGTTGGCGATCATGCCCTTCCACACTCGTCTGTCTTTGGTAGCTGAAATCATAGTGGTTGAGCTTTCCATGCCCATCCATGCCGTCAGACTGTCAAGCAGTTTCTCTCGCTGTCTTCCTCTTCCTCTTTTACCATCTAGTTTTCCTATTGTTATAAGGTTTTCTAATCCCTCCCTTCTTATTACATGGCCAACAAAGGATGCTTGATGCTTTCTTATTCTATTAAGCATTGATCTTGATTGACCTGCTTTTTCCATCACTTGTTTGTTGGTCATTTTCGCTGTCCATGGTACTCTTAGCATACTTCTCCAAAACCACATCTCTGTTGCATCTAGTTTTCTCTGTATCTGCTTAGTCATCACCCATGCCTCACATCCATACATCAATACTGGTTCTACGTAGCAGCAGAGGACTTTCTGTCTTGTAGTCATCGAAATGTTCTTATTCGAGAGTATTGCCTTCATTCTTTGGAAGAATGTCTTACCATTTTAAAATATAATGTTGAAGATTGAGCAATGAACCTTTTTTTTTTCAATAGGATGTTAAGTAATACATCAGCTCTAATATGACTAAGTTTGTGGTTATTTAAAATCGTTTCTCAAATGACATTCATTTTCAAATGTATTTTTTTATTTTTCCAACAGCATGATTTTTAACCTTTAGTGCCCTTCTGTTTAATGACTCAGAATGTGTGATTCCTAGCAGTACAGCAGGAACATTTAGATTAATTTTTTGCCACAATATGCCGCAATTCTATTTAATTTAAATTGGTTTTACAATGGTTGCACAAAACAGAAAACTATAGAAGAAATATTCAAGAAAATCAATTTCTTTGCAGTCCACGCAATCATTGTTACTTTTTATTACCATCTTGTGGAGAAAAATAGATGTAGAGTAAATATTATTTAATATTTCCAAGTGCAAAATATGGAGTGTGGTCTCCTTAGTGCTAGGCAGCATCCAATTTTTTACATTGCTTGGAATTTCCTTTCCCAGAGTGAAGCAGTGTGTGATGTTTCACATTCTTTGAGTTTGGTCAAAGATGAAAAATCTTTTCTCCCTAGTTGTCCAATATTAATGTTCTAGTAAGACTTGCTCTCAGTATCAGCCAAGACAATAACATAAAAAGGATTGAATTACAAATTCCAACCAAGTGGTAAAAATTAAACAAAATGCAAATGAAACCACCATGCTTTTAAAACATATATTAAAGAAGTGTTAGTAACAATTAAAGAATTTTCAATTTTCTCCGGATCGCAACTTAATCAAAAAAAGTGTGAAGCGATGGTGATAGGACAGTGGGATGCATGTGGGCAGGAATTGCAGGGCGTTGCATTCAAAACAACAGTAAAAAAAAAATTAGGGTTTTTTTTAACTCGGCGACGTCTGCACAAATGGTTGGACAAAATTGGACCAAAAGAGTGGACACTCTAGAAAGAGTACTAGCTCTCTGGTCCAAAAGAGATCTCTCAATTGTTAGGGAAATACATCTTTAAAAGATTTGATTTTAGCTTGTTTGTTCACTTCATACAAAGTATTGGTTTACCTGATGATATTTTGATAAAGTTAACCACCAATTTTTTTTTCAATTTATATTTTAAAAAAAGATTCATAAATACAAAAGCCTTTGAAAAGATCAGACCTAAAGTAAATGATTAATGTAAAACAATTCATAGTGCTTTTTATTACAATGTGCCGAAAGACTGCTGACAACAAGGGAAGAAAGTTGGACTATAATACAAAAAGTCTTCCTAAAAAAATGTTGGTAAAGAATTAATTTTTCAATCAAATCCAGTCATTTTAAATAAGGGTTTGTGTAATAGAAATAGGAAAAAAAAACAAGAATGAAAAAAATACAGACTTAAATATGAACATGTTTATACATTTTTCATAAATTGCTGTATATTGTAAAAACCTCGTTATGATGCAAATTACTTGTTATATAATCAAAACTTCAAATGAAAAAGATTCGAATTACAAAAGGGGGCATACAAAAATATAGACTGCTGCTTTAGATTTTATAACCTTCTTTGCAAAATTGTTGTGGAAGTTTCTTTTGCTTTCAAGTTTCTACATACCCACACAGCAAACATTTCCACACCCCATCTCTTCTAGAACTTAGCATGTCTTGGGCAGCAATTTTATAATAATATAAGTATTGACTGTAGCATGTCAGATAGTACTTTTATTATGCCTATTGGTAGTATGAGCTTCACATTAAGAAACAAACCTGAAAGACTTTGAATTATTAGTACAATTCTGACAGAACCAAATAGAAAAAATTCATTGAAAAATATAGATCTAGTTAAGAAGAAATTAGGATTTTCAGCCTTTTCTTGTTTTGTTTTTTTTTTTAGATTTGCATTATACTCCTTTTTTTAATGTACTTTTCTCTTTTTTAAAATAATCTCCCAAAAGAATACAAAATAATGAGCAAAGAAACATGAAAATGAGACAACAAATAAAAATTGTACTATGAAAGAACTATAATAGTATAAACAATTCTCACAGCATGAGAGGTTATATGTGATCTTCAATGACTTAATTTATATCTTTGTGAAAACAGTTTTGGTGCCATTAAATAAAAATAATTTTCATATATAGCACAATGCAAACATCATTATGCTTTCTTTCCAGATTGCCCAACCCTTAATACATGCAATTTCAAACTTCATGGATTTAGAGCTGGTTGTTAAAAAAGTTATACGT
The DNA here is from genome assembly GCA_003991915.1 of Elysia chlorotica. Lineage (NCBI taxonomy): Eukaryota > Metazoa > Mollusca > Gastropoda > Plakobranchidae > Elysia > Elysia chlorotica. The sequence continues at coordinate 209,033 of RQTK01000447.1, forward strand.
TTTTTGTTTTTTTTATATTTCCACAGAGAGAATGAGTGCAGCGCTGCAGGACCCCAATGTGCAGAGGTTTGTCAATCAAGAGACACAGAAGCAACGTTTTCATGGCCTCATACATGAGATGACTGGTCGGTGTTGGGACACTTGCATGGGAAATCCAGGAACAAAACTTGACTCCAAAACTGAGAATTGCATCAAGAACTGTGTGGAAAGGTTTCTAGACACATCAAACTTTGTTGTGAACCGATTAGAGTCAACTCCTATTGCACCTTCAGCATCATCAAAGCCCAAATCTTCAGGCTCTTTCCTGTTTAACTAATACAACTTATACTAAACTGATTCAACAACAATATTATTCTATACTTGAAATATCTACTGTTGTGCTGGGTATATTTTTTAAAAACTTTAATTTAATAAAAATCTTAGTTTGCCTCCAGCAATGTCCAGCTTGTCAACATTCTCATCCAAGTCTAATGCCAAACCTCCGCAGAAGGGAAGCTTCCCTTTAGACCATGACAACGAGTGCAAAGATTTTATGATCAAGTACATGCAGTGCTTGCGCTTGAACAAGAAGGATGCGCACATGTGTCGGTCAGAGTCCAAAGATTATCTCAACTGCAGGATGCAGAACAACCTCATGTTGAAGGAGGACTGGAAAAAGCTTGGCTTTTCTGACAAAGAATCGGACAAGGACAAGAAGGAGAGTTGAAGGTGTCATTTATTGTCTTTGTCCTGCATCGTTATGTTTCCCTGCCTTTACAAAATTTCTTGTGATTAAATTGCATACATGTACTGATGTATGATTTTTTTAATAGAGTTTTCTAAGCTATTAAATTTTCATTTAAAGGTTCAAGGTTCCATGTGCTGTTATGTAGAACTAAATATGCTATTTTATTTTTATTTTTATTATTAATATTATTATTATTATTATTATTATTATTATTATTATTATTATTATTATTATTATTATTACTAATAATATGCATAAGAACATTTGAAATAAATTTACTGAGAGATTTGCATTACTGATCTAAAGAATTTAGCTTGTTTTGAATTTTAATGCCTTTTTGTGTGTACATGGCTTTCTAATCTACATTTAAATACATTGTGATCGTTAAGTAAACAAGTTTCCCCTTGTCTTTATCTTTTTTTTTTCATTCTCACAATATTCATTTTTAAAGTCTCTAAACTCTGTACATGCACATGATTTTTGTAGATTTATCATGAGATTTAGATGATTAATTTATGTTTAAATCCAGAGAGCAAAAAGGGAGGGAAAAAATATATCATCCAGGATGTATAGTTTTAGCACTGAAAGTGAAAAGACTTGTTTTATCTGATTTTTTTCTCATTTTCTATTTGTTTTTTTATAGAGTTCTTTAGTTTAGAATCCAACATAATTTCATGTCAAACTACATAGGTTTTTGCCATGCTACCTTTATTTTTGCGTCTATGAATTTCATCTCATGTGGCCAAAAAAATTAGGTTCACAAAAGAGCATATCATCTAGCTCTTATGCTATATAAATACTTGTCATAGAGAGTGTGGACTCTAGATTGGCACTGTATTGAGATTGTTATTTCATGCTTTTGTCAGTGTTGGATCATCCAACTGTCATTATAAAAGTGCATTATTAACATTTGTTTGATTTTTAAAAAGTGTTAAAACTAAACTACATTGTTGTATCATGTTTCTGCGTGTCTGTATTTTTAAGTTCTATTTTGATACATGTAAATTTAACAATCTTGTCATTGTTAGCTACATGTGTATCGACTAGGTTGTTTCCCATCACAAATTTATGGGATCTCAAAACATTTCATCTTTAGGCCTAGGCCTACTCATGTTCTCACATGTTCACTTAACATGAAAAATGGTGTCTGTCTTTTAGTAAATAAAGTGTGTAAAATCAACTTTCAGAAGACTTTTTGATTTTGTTTGTGAATGTTTTAATATGAATATTTGCACATTGTGTGGTGGGTTGTACAAATATGTTTTGGTTTAATTCGTATATTGTATTTGTAACTAATTAATATAAACAATTTGGGGATTAATTTCAATTACATTTATAACCTTAGGGATCGATTTTGAGTTATGTTTTCTGGGTCAAATACTTTCTCTAGGAAAAGGCTAGGCCTGGATTTATGTAGGCGACCACCTAATCAATGTATTACTTATGTTTAAAAAAAAAAAAAAAGTTTTTTATAGGTATAGTAGATGTGTAAATAATTTCAGATGCAGTACATGTAGCTATTATTTGTATTATTATTATTATTATTATTATTATTATTATTATTATTATTCTTATTATTATTATTATTATTATT
>RQTK01000447.1:211614-223478 GCA_003991915.1 Elysia chlorotica
GGCGGTGTCGTCACCCTCGTCGTCATTGTCATCGTCTTCGGATCATCATCGTTATCACCACCATGATCATGATCGTCATCATCAGCATGATCACCACCACCACTCCGTCATGCTCATTAAAAATTGATAATAATAATAATAATAATAATAATAATAATAATAATAATAATACATGTAATAATAATAATAATAATAAATGCAGTTTGACTAATAATTTTGTTTACAGCTACCGGGCAAATAGATACGTCAACTGAAAAATCATGTGCTAGGGCTGCGTTATTTCGATATACTGTAGTTTTCAACATGGTTTTAAGTCTAGCCTTGTGTGAGAATGGGATCTCACTGGCTTAACTGCCTCCCTAGATCATGTATAATTATGTCGTCCATAATGAAGATCAGTCACTATAATTAAACGGTGATTACTTTCCCTATGGCCAAACACATGCCGAGTGGCTTTGTGGTTTTCCTGTTCTCATACTGTCTATCTCCGGCGTTGACAGAAGACAAAAACTTAGGATGAAGACAAGACTTGATATATCCTATGCTAGTTCATACTACATGTATTAACTACAAGGCTGGTCCTCTTATGTATGGAGTTTCCTAATTTTGGAGGTTCTAAAGTGGAGAGTATGGAGGGCACAACACGGGGGGGGGGGGGGGGGGGGGGGGTTAAGATTAGGTTTATTCATTTAATTTTCTTTTTAACAGGGTTGTCTTGAGAAGAGAAATCGATAAAAGAAGTTCAGCTGATAGGGTTGTATAGTTAAAACCGGATGTATTACCCTACTGGTATTCTAATTAAATATTGCTCCACAATTCCCAGTATCACTGTGACTATTGTAGCTCCTACGACCACCACCTACCCACTGTAGCCATTACTGCTAAAAACTCACCTTTGACAATTTTGCTTTTAATTTATTGCTACATGGCTGTATCTATCTCTGGAAATGCATTATTTTACCAGGATTGGCCAATATTTATCTAAAGATTTGCTTGGTGACATTTTCACAACGACGATTATTCGGCATGTACTTGTGAAGTGGTTATAATTTAGATCCTTTTAACTAGTAGTAGAATCAGTAAACAACATCACATAGGACATCTATCCTAGGTCCATGTCGTGGAGTATGGAAATTGTAGCCTTGCAGAATACTACAACCATAGACAGCTTTTTAAGCACCAGCAGAAATTGCTACGATTAGTACGAAGGTCACTTGAAGGAATAAAACTAAATCCTTTCTCTTCCATGAGCATTCGGATTCCTGATATTCTAGCCTGTTCCGTTACAAGTACGTAAGTTATAAAGAATAAATACTTTTTTTTTAGAGGACTTGAATTTTTGTATGGGTGAATTATACCTATTGTGTTATACGTGTTACCATAACATGCTGCTGATAAAGTGCTAGCTTTTATGAACCTGTTTGAATTTTAAAAATTTTGATGTTAATTTGTTTTTTGTTCAAAAATGTCACCTTTACAGACTCACGAACGGAAGAAAAAAAAAGAACAGTACATTTATGAGTTACGTATATTATCACAGTGTCTTATTTCCAAATAGGAAATTCCGATCGTTCCGTTCTTTCCAGTACCATAATACATGTAGCTGCACATTTCTGTCTTAATATCTACCTATTTATCAACTTTTTTTTAGTATTTTCCTCATGTTTTATCATACATGTACCACCGTCTCTATGCTCCGCAGTTTGCAAGACACTCAGACACTCTTTGTAGTTATAAAGCAACTATGCTGCTCGCCTTACTGTTCAGCCTGTTTTCTGTGTGTTTGTGTGGCGAGGGTCCTCCCAAGATAACCAGCTGTCCCTATAACGGCGAAGAGTACGCAATCGGCGAGATGTTCTGGCCAGATCCGTGCCAAGGCTGTCGGTGCTACAGTACTGGCGGTGTCATCTGTAACCCGGTACACTGCCCTATGTATTTTGCGCCTTGTGAGAGTCCACTGGTGAAGACAACATTATCTGGAAAATGTTGCCCCATCTGCATGATGCCCTGAACATTCGGATATAAAGTATACCAGGACATTCCATTGCTTCTAGGAACCCACTACAGTCTTTAGCTCATAAAAAAGAAAAATGAAACGCCAAAATAATTTTTAGTTTTACTTTTTTTATGTGTAAATTATTCAAAATACTGCAAAGTAAGATTAAACATGGCACTCAGACTAATGAAAAAGTTTTGTTGCGTTTTACTTCATACACATGTTAATGCTAAGAAGAAAATGAGTAGGAATACTAGGATCAGTTCAGAAAGGAGTGATAGCCTGTGGACAATTAAATTATGCACGTTTAGACACTAATGTAACAAAAGAATACCGATATGTAAAAACTTACCAGCAGATTAGAATTATATTATTTTTAATAATATAAATTGTTGAGAAGATTTTGGACTTTACTTCGATTATAGTTCCTGGTTTATACAGTAGGGGTGTGTGCCAAAAAGGTAGTCGTGGTGACTATGATGATCAAAAGATAATGTACTTTGCGCCCTGTGAGAGTCCTCTGGTGAAGACAACACCGCCTGGAAAATGTTGCCCCGTCTGCAGGATGCCCTGAACACGAGGATATAAAGTATACCAGGGCATTCGTCTCGCCTTTCCGTTGCAGGAATCCAATAGTCTTTAGCTCATAAAAAAGAAAAAAGAAACGCCAAAATAATTTTTAGTTTTTTTTCTTTTTTGTATGTGTGAATTATTCAAATACTGCAAAGTAAGATTAAACATGGCACGCAAACTAATGAAAATGTTTCGTTGATTTTTACTTCATACAAATTTTAATGGTATGAAGAAAATGAGTACGATCAGTTCAGAAAGGAGTGATAGCCTTTGGACAATTTATAATAATACACGCTCAGACAACTAATACAACAAAAGAATACCGGTAAGTAAAAACTTACCAGCAGATTAGAATTATATTATTTTTAATAATATAAATTGTTGAGAAGATTTTGGACTTTACTTCGATTATAGTTCCTGGTTTATACAGTAGGGGTGTGTGCCAAAAAGGTAGTCGTGGTGACTATGATGATCAAAAGATAACTATGTACAATATTATTGATAGTGTCGATTCTGAAGTTGTATATGCTGCTGTTGTAATTGTTTCTGCTGCTGATGCTGCTGCTGCTGCTGCTGATGATGATGATGATGATGATGATGATGACGATGATGATGATTAAGATTTTGATGATGATGATGATGATGATGATGATGATGATGATGATGATGATGATGATGATGATGATGATGATGGTGGTGGTGGTGGTGGTGATGATGAATGTAATTTATAATCGATAAACAACGCCAGAAAGATGAAAAATGTATAGAATATTCGATCATATTCCTTTGAGAAGCAATAGTAAGTTTAAAATAAATGCTTAGTACAAAAATTAATTAATAGTAAAGGTAATCATTTTCCTATTACTTATACTTAAAACCGGAATAATGATCATGTAATTAAATATCGGTAAATTTAAGAATAATTACAGAAATAAACATTACCCTGACTCTACAAGCCTACTAGTTCGCAGTCTTTATGTTCATGGATAATTTCTGGTCAGCCTAACAAACCCTACTTTGGATGGACTAATAAAGAAACCTTATAATATAAACAGATGCTGTGCATCCACTAAAGAAAATGTCACCACTTGCAAGTTCAACTCTCAAGCAACTGATACAGTTTGACTTCAGACTTGTTTCTTGTTGCTTAGCGCCCAACGTCAGTACTATATAGGCTATATTATGGTTGGGCCCTAAGACTGACATCTGACAATTGTACGTGCTGCCACACAAAGACAGTGCGAGGATAAACTGTCTCAACCGGTCACACTAACCTGACACCGACCCAACCAATAGGGGACGAAATCGCGAGGGCTCGAACCACGGACCTCCTACTTCGGGAGCCGATGTTCTATCCCACGGTTAGTTTTACTCTTTGACTGAGATCCAATTCAATCTGCATTCAAACGAAAAAAGGCAGAATTCTTAAAATAAAAAAGGTCTTAAACACAGACATAAATAAGTATCTTCATAATAATGAACAACAGAGCGTTTTATGTATATATAAATATAATTATATATATGTACTGAGTAAACCGTGCTTTGTTGGTTCCTTAGTAAACTCATAGAAAAGTAGAAAATTAATGGCGGAAGCGTGGTCATTATTCTGTATTCTTTTCGCAACAAAAGGCCGGCGGGATAACTAAATTGGCCCACGTGATCTAAAATTTGTACCGGAAAAACTGGGGAAGCAATAACAGCTTGTTTACACTAGGTTCGACTGATTAGCTCGTGTCATAAAAAGACAAAACAAAAATTGCTTTTCAATGCGTGGAATATGAAGAGTATTAGACCGTTGTTATACAGTATGGTTGATATAATTGCCATCGTAACAGATTACTATGAACTATGCCACAACCTATACAAGCATTCAGATGCCACTACATGGCATTAGGCTTACGACCGAAAGCCCAAACGTTGCTGGGTTGATAACACTATTTTGTAAAATTTTACCAATGTTCCTAAACATGGTTATTCGAGATCCGCGTCCTCTAAGGAAAGGGTGTAAGAAGGAGAATATCATTAGCAATATCATCGCTCTAATTTAATTTTAAAGTTTATTATTGACATCAGCATATTGAATATAATTTACATTGTGTTTATGGTCGTAAAATAAAAAAAAATTATAGATAAAAAAATGTTTGCATCTCTTCTAATATTACAAAGAAAACGCCAATTTTACCCGTAGGATTACCGCTCTGAAATGAGAAAAGGTTAGACTATTACTTTGAACGAACTTTAAGGACACTAAAAAAAAGTAACAATAGTTTATTTCGGTACATTATTAGTATATAAGTATATAGACAGAAAGATAAAGAGACAGACAAACACACTCCAGAAAAGATAAAGAGACAGACATCCAGACTCGGTCTATCCCTATAAGCGTCTTTCTTTCTAATTAATAATATTAATTGTATGTTGATTTTCTTATTCTCAGTCTCTCGTTCCACATCTCTCTTTTCTCTCTCACTTTCACACTGTCTCTCTCTCTCTCTCTCTCTCTCTCTCTCTCTATCTATCTCTCTATTATCTATCTATCTATCTATCTTACTCTCTATTCCCCTCTCTAACAACATCCTTCGAGCCCTAATATAAAATTCCGTAGCCTTTTACCAGAGACGATCCATAGAGAGACGGTGCACGCAGGCGAACTTGTGTACTGGTATGTGTGACGACCAGCTGCTTCAACCTTTAATGAGAGGTGGAAAAGAGTGACGGCCTTTGTGCACCTTTTACAAACGGTGGAAAAGAAAGCCGGTTTTTTGTCCACCTTCTATTAACGGTGGAAAAGAACGCTGTTTTTTGTTCACCTTTGGCCTTAAAAAAACCTCTCAAAATGACACTGTTAATAATGTTGAATGCTTTTACCTGTATCTGTACGATCTTGGTTAGCTAGATTTTATTCTATTTTAATTTGGCAACCTAGCATATCAAACATAGGCTATCGATCAGGGGACTTAACTCTATGTTATTGTTGTTGTTATGATGCGTGCGTGATGGCAAATTGATTGATATCAAGAAATAAAGACCCCAAACCAATTGAAGAGTATCTGTATCAGTTGTCATATAAACTTGTTTGTATATATGTACGCCTGAATAAAACCAGCTTAATTAACAGACACATCCCCAGCACGCGTCACGCAGCCTCTTCGTTTCTCCAACTCTGTAACGTCACTTCGTAAACCGTCTCGCTAATATCTAGAGTCTCTGCTTTTATCGAGTGCTTTCCTCTTAGAGTCTCACAAAAGCAGATGCAATTGTTTTCTGCTCTTACAATCTCTCCCAGCAAAACGGAAAAAGAGCAAACAGAATTTTTTTAATAGCCTGGATTTTTTATATCATATAAAATTGGTCGTTCCTCCAGACATTATATAAAGGCTTCTGCAGTCGCCATTTATGTGTTTGTTTTGAAGACCGCGGGTCACTAGGGTTCACGCATGCGCAGTGACCCCTTGATTGCATGTGTATATCAGAGTCAAACATACACATGCGAAACATACTGGTGTGAACACTCTAGTTTGGTGCATGCCGAAAACAGAGTGAAAAGTACACATGGTCTGAACGCTCTGGGCGCTTGTGTATTTTTGACTCTGATATACACATGCAAATTGGCTGCGCAGAGTGGTGTGAACAGAAAAAAAAATATACACATCGAAAATACACGGGAAAACATACTGGTGTGTACACTCACTAAGATAAATAATCCTCACTATACTTGACCAACGCTCTACTTCAGGTAAATCTAGACGTAGCCATTTGCATAAGGTTTAATCTCTCTCTCTCTCTCTCTCTCTCTCTCTCTCTCTCTCTCTCTCTCTGTCTCTCTCACTCACCCTCTCCCTATATATCTGCGGAAAATTTGGAGCATTTTTTCAGTTAAATTTGTATGCTTTAATACGTAAAAAACGATGAAAATTGAAGAACAACGTATAAGAGCTTACAAAGTGAGCGCTAATTAGATGATAATATCATCCATTTGATTATTGAAAGGCAGTCGTAAGTTTGGCGCGTGACCATGTAGGTAATATGTGCCAGTAGTGTATACGAGTCCAAGATGTTTCATATATGCAACTAACTTTGGAGTGGGCGATAAAAATTAATTTATCAACTAGGGCCTTGTTGGGGGTATTCCTTTTAAGTATGTTTTCACTGTAACGCCTTCCTGGCCAGACGCTTTGTCAGACTGCGCGTCGTGCTTAAATGAATGCGTCAAAAATCATTTTTATATGACCTTGTTTTATTACTATCTGAGACTAAATATACTACTTGGGTCTATACTTATAGAGGCATTCTAGAGAAATATGTGTTTAAAATTTTGAATCGAGAGCCGAAAGCAATGGCGGGCACTCAACACAGACCATCACAGATCAAATTTTGCCTCCCTGTCGCAATGCACAGGTTGTCGGCTCGTCATCGGAAGCTGTTATCCGTCGGCCGACATCCTGTGTGTCTGGAGAAATGAAAAGCCACTAAAAATAGATAGCTGCATAATTATTGTCTATGTCTGGCTGGATTTGCACTTGTTCTATTGAAGTGTCTCTCACTAAGTGTCGATTAATTTCCTGAGTCCTTGGGGTCTGTGTTTTTTAGACGTTTTAATTTTGCTCTGGCCTTTCACAAGCCATAGCACTAAATGTGTGAAGTGTTAAATTGATTCCTTATAGCCATGCATTGAATGATTAATGAGTGCTGAAATAATTTGTTATGGTCCATGTGGGGTAGGGTGTGGTTTGCGAGAGTTAGATTCGTCTCTGGTTATAGCCACGCTTGTAATTTTCCAGGACTCTCTAGAAGCTAATTGGGCATTTGCGCGTTTTACTTGAAATGTAAAAGCAGTGCGAATTTGGAGGTCCGGACACTCCATCTTAGCTGTCCTGTTGCTATAGTTGTAAATTGTTTGCTGTTTACAGTGGGGGGGTTGAATTTTTTTATTTTTAACGCAGATGTATATTTTGTGAGACTGTAACCCTTATGTGGGTTTAATTTCCCAAACGCTCTTTTGATTATTGTGATTTTAGTTTTGTCTGTTTGCATAATTAAGATATTTATGCCTTTTACTTTTGTAATTCAAAACTCTGTTATGAAGGTTTAAAATTAACGTTTCGTTTGTGATCATCTCTTGGAGATCAATCCATGGGAGTAACACTGGTCGGTTAACTCGGAGGAGAGCATTATCCTTATAGGTTTTAATTGTAGCCTTTATCTGTTTAAGCAGATTGGTAGGAGGACCTGTTGCCTAGTGGGGAAGCGCACTTATGTATGTAATTGCAATATTTTATTTCTATATTTTCAGTAAACTTGACCAGTGCTTTTATAGGCCACTTGGTCAGCTATAATTACATGTATGTTACGTTTCTTGTGAGCGGTATCACACGCACTGTTTTGATCAGCTCAGACATAGAGATATTGCAAAAGTATTTTGCATATTGATATAGTTATTTTCAATTGCTGGTGGCGTGAGATTAATATATGCTTAAATGTTCAGTGCAGCAACTTTGTGTCAACGCCTTAGTTTGATTTCTAAGACTATGTATTTAATGTTATTTTACCTTTTGACGTATTATAACATAGGCATTCATGTTAACGTTTAACTGCTTAGTATGATAATAATAATAATATGTGTTCGTAATGGTATATATACCTGTTAAGTCTAATACCCTTATTATTTGCATTATTTGCTATGCACAAGCTATGGTGAACCATGACTTTGCCCGAGTGCACTTTATCTTGTAGAGATCAAACTGCTGATTGTAAAGTCAACTGTTTAAATTTTACTAACAATAATTATGTGCGCATAGACGGAGTGCACTATAGTACAAGGCCACGGAGACAGGTAGACCAGTCTCTCCATCACCTCCAGGCGTTGAGCCGAACATCCAAAGCGAGATACAACATTTGAGTGCATCATAGGGGTCCATAAAACTAGTTCAATGGCCAATCATTTACTAGGGTAGCGGCTGATCTAGGCTTATTGTTGAACTGGATATTGTATAATCCAGTTTGTATGATAGCATTTAGCGGATTCGCTTTAGCTACAATATTCTTAATAGGCCAACTTATCTTTGGTTTAGTCTAATTCATTTTGTATAATTTTCGATGCAGTTAACATTGTATTTGTCTTTACAGTTCTCTGTGAGAGATAGAGAGATAAAATTCATGTTTGCATTTATTCACAGGAAGGTGTCGTTGTGGACATTGTCACGTTGGTCATCCATTCACGAGTTTCCGTAGTAATCATATTAGTCGTTGTCACGTCGTTATTTTAGTGTCTCGTCACCATTTGAAGGGTTGATTTATTTTAGTAATATTTTTTTTACAGTTTTTGGCGTATTACTGTGTATCATTACATGTTAAATTAATTGTGCAATTTTTGACAAAAGCGGGTGATTTTAGCGTTGTTCGAGGTACAGTATTCCTAACACTTATTGTAAAGGTTTTGGTTTTGTTAGCTGATTCAATTTGATTGCGTTTATAAGTCTACTCTGCAGTTGAACTTTTGAGTTTGGAACTTACTTCGTAGTTTCTAGTTGATATTTAAATTGCCAGTCTATTTTGATTTATTCTGGTATAGATATGCTATATTTCAAATTTAGCTTTGAACGGGTCTTTCGATACCAGCGTCTAATTTCTGTAGAGTTTAACTAATTCCCTTTGCTTTATTTGTTTTTACTCTGGGTTTTCAAGTTATCTCAGCTTGAAACATCTTTTCTAACCTATTCCAACTCAAGAAACTGGAATTATATAAAAGATACGATAAGATAAACTGTATTGATTCACAAAGGATATATGTCCTTGATTAGTACCTTGAGTCATCAGTGCGAGATTACATGTTACACAAGTATGAGGATTTACCTTAACGAGCATAGATCTCTTTGTCTGTCTGTCTGTCTGTCTGTCTGTCTGTCTGTCTGTCTGTCTGTCTGTCTGTCTGTCTGTCTGTCTGTCTGTCTGTCTGTCTGTCTGTCTGTCTGTCTGTCTGTCTGTCTGTCTGTCTGTCTGTCTGTCTGTCTGTCTGTCTGTCTGTCTCTACCTGGCTGCTGTTGTTTTAGCAGGGGCAGAAGTTTGGTGAGCTGTGGCGCTGTGAATGTCTATGAGGCGGATCAATACTTCGGTGGGCGTTGTTGCAGGCCATTGAGGCTCGCAATTGGGAGCGGGACATTGGATGGCACTCATGATGTTCGATGAAGCAAGACTTGTGGACTTTAAACTAATTTTAAATTGTCGTGAATGAGTGGGACAACACTCTTTGTTGAATTTCGAATAAGACTTCCTTTGATTAAATGAGTCTTAGTGAAAACAACAATGACAATTTAAGATAACAGTCTGTCTATATATCCTCTGTCTCTCTTTCTCTTTGGTTAGTTCGGGAAGCACAGTTCTTCACATAACTTGTTTTTAGCATAAATATCAAAACATGATAAAATTGTCAGTCTTAACATGCGGTGTTATATAATTAACAAAGAGACACGAAGGTACATAGAATAAATCGCATAGAGACATTACACTGCGACAATAATAGGATTTCAGTAAGCAGCGGTCATACATTAAAACTAGACAATAACATTACCAAAACTTACTGCCCTAGAAATCTCATAGTTTATATGATCGCACCAAGAAGCTTATCCAACTCAGGTGAAGGTGTTTTCATTCTTTATTATTGAACAGTCTCATTTTGGATTTGACATGATTATACACTATAATTTAGTGGAAGATTATGTGGGTTAACAGAGTTTGTTATAGTTTGTTCCATAATTTTTTTTTTTTTACTTATTGCTGTATTTGTATTTTCTCCGCTTATTGGATATAGTGGCGACGTTGTTTTGTGTGGGTTTTTTTTTTTTTTGCTCAATCTTTTCGCCAAATTATTAGTTTTTCAAGTGCTGTTGTATGCTATGTTTTTATCTGAGATCTTGAATTATTTATTTGTTTCACCTCTGTGGTATAAATGGTCTTCACACCGTTTGCGAAACCAACATGTCGCTTCTCAGTAGTAGCTGGTGAATTTCGTATTCCCTATAAAAACCATAAACATGAAGTGTTATATACATACTTTGATAAATCCATCGCTAGAACTGGTGACAGGTATCTAAAACCAGTGTGTAATACTTGAAAACAATTTTTTTTACTGATTTCACTCAGAGGGTTTTCGAAAAGAGTAAATGGATACGCATGGATCGACAAGCAGAGATACATAATACTTATGAATTATTGAACTAAGATAACTTGAAGAGAACATTATTTCCCTCTGTTAACCGCCAAGCGCATGGTTGTTTTTTCATTCCTTTGTAAAATCACAAACAATTTCAGCATATTTCTTTATTATTTAAATAAGCGTTAAGGATACTGATATTAGTGATATTAATCTGAAAATAGTACGTCTGTCTGTAGTACGTCTATATCTGTCAGCAAGTCTTTCTGTCTGTTTGTCTGTTTGCCTGACGTTTTGTGTATGTATGTATATCTATCTATCTATCTATCTATCTATCTATCTATCTATCTATCTATCTATCTATCTATCTATCTATCTATCTATCTATCTGTCTGTCGGTCGGTCTGTCTGTCTGTCTGTCTGTCTGTCTGTCTGTCTGTCTGTCTGTCTGTCTGTCTGTCTGTCTGTCTGTCTGTCTGTCTGTCTATCTATCTATCTATCTATCTATCCAATACTTACCTGCTTTCTTAGTCAAACTAAAAATACATTTGTGTACTTTGTTCTAAACAATTCATTTATAGGGATTTAATGTAGGGACATTTTTTGCTATTATTTTAATTTTAACGCTTCATTTACCTGTCTCTCATAATTGCAATAAATGTTTGTTTTTGTTGTTGTTGTAGTTGTTGCTGTTGTTGTTGTTGTTGTTTTTGCTGTTGCTGTTGCTGTTGGTGGTGGTGGTGACGGTGGCGTTGTTATTGTTGTTGTTGTTGCTGTTGTTTGTTTGATTATTTAAGATGACAGTAAAATTTTAGCTTTTCCAAAACAATAAAGAAAACGGAAAGGAAACAAAACAAATGTATTAAAAAAAAAAAAAAAAATAAAAGTATAAAAAGACATCTAAGGCTAGTTTTAACTAGTAATAATATTCATTCGTAAAAAAATGACACTGACATAATCTAAGAATGAATACTAATTTTGATGTGCCCATTATCGCATGACATCCAAAAGTGCCTCATTAATCAGACATTCTAAAGAAAACAGTCATCATTGTCTGGACGTCTACGTTAATTCAGGCTTGTGTTTTCATAACAGAGAGAGAGAGATAGAGAGAGAGAGAGAGAGAGAGAGAGAGAGAGAAAGGAG
>RQTK01000447.1:228918-261074 GCA_003991915.1 Elysia chlorotica
GTTGTTGTTGTTGTTGTTGTTGTTGTTCTTCTTCTTCTTCTTCTTCTTCTTCTTCTTCTTCTTCTTCTTCTTAGTGTGGTTTTTATTATTATTTTTTTTTCATTAATAATAACTCTGAATGGCATTTATATTGCGCATGTTCAAAGAAAAAGCAACTCTTTATGAGCCAATAAAATTATATAAACTTGAACGTACATTATAACTTACTTACTTACTTACTGCCCTTTTTGCCGTTGGCAATTAGGGCAGCGTACATTATAACGCTCAACTAAAAATTCCACCATTCAACGTCTTACGCGATATGAACATGGAGGGCCTACTTAAGAATTCCAGACGAAAAACAACATCATGTTAAGCCTAAATTAAATCTGCTGCAATGTTCTGCCGTCCTGATCAGGTCCATTGAGAACATCGACGGCATGCGCGACAAGTTTGTGCAGCCGGGCGCCGATGACAGCTGCTTCTCCAAGCTGCTCCAGGAGGAGAATTTCGCCGCGCACTCGCTGGTCGTCATGCTCAGCCTCGACTCGCTGGTCGGCCTGGTGCACAAGCCAGACAAGCTGGTGGCCACCATGGCCGACATCCTGCTCTCGCACGTGCACAGGGTCGAGGGCGCGGTGCAGGTGGAGTACTTCAATGTGAGCATAATGGTTATAATATGAGTATAGGGAGGGCGTTGTTGGTGCTGGGATCAGAGTGTGCAATGCCGTTTTTATTTTTTTTCTTAAAGGTTGGGATTGGTTGCTTACCGCCCAACAGTATAGGGAGGCCGTTGTTGGTGCTGGGATCAGAGTGTGCAATGCCTTTATTTTTTTTCTTAAAGGTTGGGATTGGTTGCTTACCGCCCAACATAGCACCATGTAAGCTGTATTGTGGACGGTACCAAGACTCACGTCTGACTATTAATTATGTGCTGCCACACAAAGACAGTGCGGGAAGACCTGGGCTGCTGTTTCAGCCGGTCACAGTATAACACGGACCTGACCAGCAGGGGTCGAAAGCAGACAAATTTAATGAACTTTTGACTGACTGTGGGTTTCGAACCACGGACCTTTCCGAATGGGAGATCGGCGCATACTTGTTGGGCTGACAAGCCAAGTCACACTCCCAATTAATATCCCGAAATGGGGTCCCGTCGGTGTATAGGGACTTTCTTAAGACGCACTCACATGGGGACGTGGGAGGTGGAGGTGGAATACTTTAAAGTTAAAAATTAAGTTGCTTTTCGGGTTCTCAGATTTTGTCACTCTACACATTTCTTTGAGATTCTTCGATTTTTTTAGAACTCTCTAAACATTTAGTAAATATTATCCAGCTGTAATACTTTCTTTGCGTATTATCAAGGTCTAGGTAATCGGGTCAACTTTAAGCATGTTAATTCCTATTAAACTAACTGGGAACCCACGAAATTCGTGGGGACTGTAGGATGGACAAAACTAAAGTATTACAGCTAAATTTAAACTGTGCTGAACTCAAAATTATGTATCTTCAGGATCTATAACTTTAGGAACTTATTATGTTTGCTTGAAGAGGTTGCATCAAATTAAAGTAGGCTGAATAATTTATAATCAGACTAAAATAATTAACCAAGCGTTCTAAGAAAACGTTGCACTGTGCGCATTAAAATTTGCGCACGCACCTAGAAAATAACAAGAATCAATACATGTATTTATAGCACTTGTGATGTGTTTGTTGTTCAAGGAAGTGGAGGAAGCAGTAATTGTTGTGTCTGTTCGTTGTTGTTTTTTTTTTTAATACATTTTTAGTTTTATTAATTCGTTAATTTTCGTTAAAAAATTGATTAGGCGTTTGATGTTATTAGTTTTATGACTCTAAAATTCTCTGGCCCATTTGTAATTTTACTGTAAAATTTGGGATTTTAGGGTGGAGCGGTTTGGATTTGATCGCAAGTTTGAGACGAGAAACTTATAGATTTAGTACTTTCCGATTTATTTATATCCACTGCGAGTGTTACGCTTTGGAAATGCTATGAAGTAAACAACTTATCATGATTGTAATATTATTGTTTGCCTTGTTATTGTTCAACCAATTTAGATAAGTTAGAAATCTTATTATAGTTTTCATTACAAATGAGGGTAGGCCTATAATTAGCAGTTAAAAAGGAAAAAGGTATTTGTGCAGATAAAGTATTTTAACGTGAGTATTCAGCGCAAGTGTTTTACTTTTAGAATGCTAAAATTGGCGTTATTATTGTGGGATTGTCTGAATTTGTATCTCATCCATGGATTTGAAACGGCTTATTTGACGAGATTTCGAGTCTGTAAACAATAAATACGTGATCGAGAAGTGGTTATTATGAGATGAGGAAGCCGTTAATATGGAATAATTATTTCAGCTTGAGAAGTCACGCGAAAATCTTTGGAATTCTAGCAAATAAAATCAACATAGTTCATTTTCTATATTCCATATATATTTTTTAGTTTATTAGTTATGCTGTATGTTTAAACCGATTTTAGATTGCTCATGTGTCCGAAAAAAATCAATGATTAATCGGATTTCCCGGTGTGTATTTTTATTCGCAACGAGATGCATGTGATACGCCTACTAATGAGGTTATAATGGGCATATCAAATATGGGGAGTGAAACCTGCAGTAATGAGGTAACTTATATAGCGCTCTCTCTATAAGCATCTCAAAGCGATGAATAGGCAAAGGTTCACCCATTGAGGCAATTTCATCTCTCACACACAGATAAGCCATATTCATACTCATACAAATAATAATTGGAAAGAAATCAGCCATAATAGATGGGAAAATCAAACGACTTTTTAAAGCTGTTGCATAGGTGGATAATCAAATATCTAGTGCGAGTGTTATTGCTGTTGTTGTCATGGTTTCGTTTTTGTTATTCTTGTTTTTGAATACGATCGTGAGAAATAGATTCTTCAACTGAAATGAATGGGCTGGTGATAAAGAGATTCTTTAACTGAAAAGATTGGGATAGAGCGCGGGAGATCAACCTGTAGCTCGAAGAGTAAGATTTGTTCCAGGATAATTCGGGGGGTGAGTTCCTTGAGCTTTTAGATCTACTGTCCGCAGAAAACTAAACAAAAATAATTATAGACTAATAAGAACAAGTCACTTTATGTCAATATATGACATCCTAATTTAGTGTCTGTCGATGTGCGGCCTTGATATTCCAATGACCAAAACGAAAAATATTATCAAATCCATCCGCTCTTTCATAATTTTTGCGGTACATTATAATTAATAAAAGCCCCCGATGTCAATATTTAATTTGTAGTGGTAACTTTTGTTATAAATTCCCCTATCTAATCAGATTTTCAGAACACATTTGGGGTGATGAATCTGATAATGAAAATGGAAATCCATAAATCATAAACATACCCACAATAGTAACAGAGAGAGTTCTGAAGTGATTGCTTTGATAATTGCCCATTTACGAGCCCACGAGTTAATAATCGTTCTCTCTGGCCACTGTCAGTTACAGGTCGTATTCAAGCATGGCGCTGTCATCAGATCGTGACTCAAGTCATTATCGCTATTCTTGGAATAATTAGGAATCGGACGCTGGCTACTAAAGTTCAGCTGGCTTGAGTTTATGCAGAAAAAAAGGCGTCAAATTCCTCATTCTAACCACCGATTTGACTAATCAGGCGTTACATTGATTTATAATTACATTTATACAGCGTTGAGAGCTGAATTTACACATATGACATCAATGGAATCCAATACTATTAAATCATAAAGATAATGTGTATTAGACTTTTACTAATAGTAATACACATAATGTTCAGGCTATCCATGTGATGGAATTATATTGCTTAAGCATACATCTGTCTGTGTATACACTTGAGAGATCTCTAATATAAAGTAATTACTTGACACTATAGTACATTTACTCTAACGATTAAGGTAGATAAGAGAAAGGAGAGAAAAAAAAAGTAAGGAAAGAGAAATGGGGGATTAATTATAAAGAGACATAAGGGGTGGGTCCTTAATAGTGTTTTAAATTATATCATGATTCCCATAAAAGGTAACATTCATAAAACAAATTAAATACAGTTGAATAATTCAAATAATGCGGAATAAAATCAGAGACTATACTAAAAATTGAAAGCAAAATCTCTTATCTTATAAGTATAGTTGTTAGCTGCTATTGTCTAGCCAATGCAACCCGTGACGTCGACATGGGAATGTCTTTGGAGCTGACACGTATCACCGATTACCGCTGCCCGCAAAACGTGCATACATACAGAGGAGGTGGTGAGAGAGAGAGAGAGAGAGAGAGAGAGAGAGAGAGAGAGAGAGAGACAGACAGATGTACACGTATTGGCAGTCATATTAAGTGATCCCATACTGGAAGAACATGTATGTCTATGGTATTGCAGGCGGGTGGGATTGAGGTCAAGGGACATGCAGAGAGGTGAAAGAGGAGACACAAAAATTAAGACAGAGAGAGAGAGAGAAAGAGAGAGAGAGAGAGAGAGACAGAGAGACAGACAGACAGACAAACAGACATACAGACAGACAGACAGATAAAGAGAGACAGAGGAGAGATAGAGAGGGCATGAGCAAGTGATCATGATAAGGGCAAAGAGAGTAAAAGTATAATATTGGTAGATAGGTAAATATATATATATATATAGATAGATAGATAGATAGATAGATAGATAGATAGATAGATAGATAGATAGATAGATAGATAGAATAGAGATAGAGATAAAACATACACAAAGACACAGAGACAGAGGAAGAAGACAGAGCGACAGACTTATAAATAGGTGTATTAAATATTGATGGAGTCAGATGGAAAGATAGTTATGTCAACATAAAAATGGACATTATATACATTTCTTTCTTTCTATTTATATATCTTGTGTCCATTTTATGTTGAGAAAGAGAGAGAGAGAGAGAGAGAGAGAGAGAGAGAGAGAGAGAGAGAGAGAGAGAGAGAGAGAGAGAGAGACAGAGAGAGAGACAGAGAGAGAGAGAGAGAGAGAGAGAGAGAGAGAGAGAGAGAAATTGAGAGGCGGCAGAGGCAGTGCGGCAGACAGACAGAGCAAATGTACACGTTTTGACAGTCAGACAAACTGATTCCATACTGGAAGAACATGTATGTCTGTGGTATAGGAGGCGGGTGGGATAGAGGTCAATGGACATGCAGAGAGGTGAAAAAAGAAAATAAGAAAATTAAATGAAAACAGAACTTAAGAGGCGCAAGGAGGTGGTCAAAGATACAGAAAGAGAGAGCTGGGGAGCTGTGGTGGTAGGAAGGAGGAAGAAAACAAGAGGCGGGTCAAAACTCCTCTACATGTATTTTCAGCTACCATAGAAACGTACTTTTGTAAAATCATTGCTCGAGCATTTGCTTTTTCAATCGAGGGTAAATTAACTATTATTGTACAGTGCTTGGCTTTGTTTCGCGTTACCCTACAGTAGTTTTAAGTCTTCTCGCTAGGTTAGAAAGTATGTTTCTAGTGGCCTGTAGTACACCGGCGGGACCCCTGAGCAGATACTCAGGAATTGAGCGTTCACATTGCAACAGACATGTAATTATACTGCCACCGAACTAATCAATAAGTGGAAAGGCTGCGAGATCAGTAAACCGCACTTGGGCTACCTGCCTACATTAAATTCGTGGAGTATAATTATGAGTACATCTTAACTTTTGTAATAACTTTCTTTGTTCCTGGAGCACAATACTCGTTGTATACGTTATTTAAGCTGAAAAGTCCAAATATACAATGTTCGCATTTCGTCCAACCATAATGATTGTCAATCTTAAAATAAAAAAAAAAACAAGAAAAAACAAAAACAAATTAATATAAAAAAACGTAAAATTTAAAGACCGTGATGTTATCACTTATTGCCTAGATATTTTATATTATTCAGGGATAAAAAATGTCACTTTTTTCCCGGTCACAGATTAAACAGAGACTTCATGGATCGTAAGTACAAAGTCATGTTAACTTACGACACGTCGTAAAAATATGAGAATACGATTAAGAAGGCTTACGACGGCCTGAGAAACACCCTGGGGCAAAGAAAAAAAGGAAAAAGCTTACAAGTCGTAAGCACGACACTGTACTTACGGCCCCAGGTCTACAAGTCTTAAACTAGAGGTCAGAACTATTTACAGTAATAATAGACGCGAACTTCGATATCGTACCGTATCACTGCTTAATTAACAATGCCTTTTTGTTTGAAACACAGGCCGTTGACCCTGTCTATGTGGCTTCGAAATAGTTTTGCCCACCACAATAGATTTTAACTTGTATTTACGGAGACTGGTATGGCACTTTGAGATCTACTAGACCCCATATTGTAATACAGTGCATGTATATAGAATGGAGGATTTCTTATGTGCAATTTTGACTCATCAGTATATTCAGTCGACAAAAATTACCTAATTTGATTATTAAACTCCTCACCTGGATAATTTTTCTATTTAAAAAAAAATGTTTTTTTGACACTCTTGCATTTTTAAAATAAATACAAAAGTCGCATTGTCAAGTTCACATTAAAACACAGGAAGTAACAACTAATGGTCTTTGTAAATGCTCTAAATTTAACACTTGGTACAACTCTATATTAATGTCCATTATGTTTCTTATTATAAATGATCCTGTGCGGCAATAAGCGCCAAGACTCAGTACTCTCACTTTTTGCGCTGCCATAGTTACAGATACATGTACATAGCTGGGTTATCGGGACTCCTATCAGTATCATAGCCGATCACACAGTGAGACATACAATGTACTCGCATTGACTCAAAATGCATGAAACAGAGACAACCTGTGCGACAACTTTAATCATAATTCGCGCTTTCTAATTCCACCGACTGAGCTCAAGCACGCTCATTCAATTTCTTTTTTTCTTCGATACTGTGAAGGATAACTTCAAAAATAGCACTAAAGCCAGTACAGGTGAACATGTATAATCATGTAAATGTATCGTTATAGAGCATGTTTTTCACTGAATCAAATGAAAAAAATATCCGGTATCATTGGTATGGGAATAGGGCGCCGATAGCTCAGTCAGTTTAGTGCTCTGTAAGACAAGCAGAGCGTCTGCGGTTCGAATCTCACTCGATACCCTCGTCTCTTTAGGTGATTAATTTATATTTAATCCGTTATAGCTGATGTAAAGCGTTACTGTGTTATTGGCTAGCTGATTTCCTTTACTTTATATGTTCTTTGCCCTTCTCTCCCTGGCAGCGATTCGCCCTCAAGTTCTCCAAGTACATTCAGCAGCAGCGCGACCTGGACGCCGGTGACGAGGAGGTCCTAGTGTGGGACAAGTTCATGACGTCACTCGTGAAGGCCGCGGACCGTGTGATAAAAAAATCGCCAACACAATTGGACCTCCGGGTGGCGATGGGGCCGCGATCTTGCTGTACACTCATGTGAGAGCTCCTGTGTAACCAATTCAAAGACGAGCAATAGATGGGCTTCACTCTGATTAAAGACTAGCGGTGCGCATTGAGCATCGTGGAATATCAGGGTTGGGAAAAGAAAACAATGAGCGTTTTCTGCTAAACTCGGTAGACTGCGTTTCTGACTTTTTTAAACGGTGCCTTACGGTGTTAAAGACTACGCGTATTATTCCCCACCATAGGGTTCATTCACTTTACGCACAGGTAAAGACTGAAACACATCAACAATTTCCGCCACTTTCCTCAGAGCGAAGAAAAGAAGAAGCCGTATGATAGGACAATACTTCGGTTCATGTATATACATGTATCGATCGATGGTAAAGGCTTCTAAGTTATAATCATAGAAGAACAAAGCAGGGGCTAGCTGGTATATGACATTATTGTCACCCACGTATGTGCATTCCACGATATGGTTTTCTTGATTTATGACAGAGCATAATAAAATTGTTTTGATTGGGTATCCCAAGCAGTCTTATAACCAAGTGATCCCCCTCAGACCAGGAGGGAAGAGGAGCTTCCTAAAGACTCTAACAACGGTTTTGCGCCCAATTTCAAGCGGAACCGGAAAGCTTTTAGTGGCTCGAGAGTCGATAACAAAGGAAGAGCGTTTTGCTGTGCTAATATGACCAGCTTTAGTATAGCACTGAACTTACTTAGTATAACAATGGACTTAAGGAGACAAAGACATATTGGTGAGTGTATGGTTGTAATGTATCTAAGTCTATCTATCGACAAAAATATCCCGTTGAGCCTCAAATGTTAAGATGGCGAATCACAATCTATCAATTTTGAGGATTGTTCTGTCGGGTCTAGAAAGCGTCTATAGCTCAGTCGGTACATGTAGCCCTTGAACGAGAATTTCGTGGTTCGTTCCTCTGAATAGGATAATTCAGGAAACAGGGACATTAAATTTAAACTGGTAATCCAAGATCACGCAGGTCGAGATCATCGCATTAGTCGACCGTGATGTCACTCACAGGTCAGGAACTGTGACAAAGGAGTAACACAAAACTGCACGCGGAATCGTGAATCACGCACAACAGTAACAACTGAAAATTGGACTTGGGGCTTGACATTTTTGTAGTTGTCCCTTTGTCTGGAAGTAGAAATCTGCCTTTATGAAGATACTGTTAATAATACTACTTATGAGTATACATGTAATACATTGCAGTTTGTAGTTGTATACCGTGTACTGTGTATATTACTATATAGTTACATAATGTAACGACGGTATTACATAAAATAACTATAATAACATGAGTGATTTGCATATCTCAATTTTGTGTGTTCTACCTTTTCTTATTCACTGCCCATGAATCCCATTTGTTCATAAAAATGTAATACATATAGTATATACTTTCCCATACGAACTTTTAAAACGAGATGAAGTGTACCAATTTGTTAGAATATTGATACCTTAGTAAGTATCATGCCCAAACCAACGTTTTCTCAGTTCTTCATAAATGTAAACAATATCTGTAAAGATGTAAATATATGAATCTGATTTTAACAGAGATAAAGAGAAAAAATAGCCTATTTTGCAAAATTCGCTCTTTACTTTGTACATAGACTTGAACAGTTGATGGGGGTGCTGATTATTTGTGGATTCACTTGTACAACATCTACAACAATGGTCTGAGGTCGACACTAAACCTTTGTACATGTGCAATGTATGTAATGATATCTGCTCTCTGAGAGAGAAAATATTAACATTACACTACATGTAATTCACTTGCAAGACTAATATTATGTTGACAAATTCTCCACAAGCTACATGTATCTAGCTGTCTTTCGATGTTTGTAACATATTTAAATAATTTTCGTTAAAAACATTTCCAGGAAAATGTCATTTTGGCAGCTGATTTTTCTCTAGTATTAATTTACGAAACAATACATGGGTATAGATTCATGAAAAAAACATGTACACATGTGTTGTTGGGTTGTTGTTTTTTTTTGCATAGATTTTCAAATCTATTCCATCATTTAGAGATTAAAAAAAATAGCAAACATACACTGAGTATAACCTTTGTTAAATGTGTTGATGGTTGAAATGATATAATTATAAGTATCTTAATGTTGAGTTGTTGTTATTTTTATTTTATATCAAGCATGCCTTAAGTAGCTATGTGTATGTATTTTCAAATGTTAAAACTGTATCTTGTTCATCCCATGTACTTTATTATTAAAACTAAGTGCTACCTGATTGTTGTTTCAACTCTATGTGTGGAATGGTAGATTATTTGTTACTGCTTGTAAAAATAAACAATAGTAGTTTCTTCGGATTTTCATTATACACATTTTACTTCAGTCACTTTGCCAAGTCGGAAATTTGATAAAGTATTAACTTTACAATTTTACAAATGGTCCGGAATTGTATTGATATTGTATTCATCTTTTTATCCAACAACAGTATCAATTAACATTGAAAATTTTAAGCCGAAAAAAAAACATAATGATCAGATCAGGATGGATTTGAGTCAGATTGGGGCGGCCATAAAGTGTTGGGATCATCTTTGAGAACCTAGGAGCCAGTTTTTCTCCAGCTAACGGGCGATAAACTTACAACAAAGTAGCACTGTGATTATCTTCCAAATATGCTTTTAATTTTTCCAGTCAATAAAATTAATAATCCCAACAAAGTTGTACAATTCTTGGCGAGATTACATTATCCTTCATTATAAACACAAATTTGCACCACTGCAGTACAGTTTATTTGAAAAAAGAATTGGAACTCCATACTTTTAAAGGAAAAGATTTAAAAAAAAATTGTACATTGTAATTTGTATTCCCAAAGGCTAATATTTTTTTTCAAGCTGGACTTTTACCCAGAACTTTCAATTGCACAAAATCAGGAACAAAGTTATCAAAAATGAAACTTTTGCAAACTCAAAGAACTAAAAAAAATATGTTTTTGCATGTTTCACAAATAATTATTTTTGTTTGTTTATTCGTTACATATACGTGTAATTATATTGCATAAAATTAAAATATTAATTATGTCGGTCTGTGCCCGTCTGCCTGTTTGTCTGTATCTCTCTCTCTCTCTCTCTCTCTCTCTCTCTCTCCATATGTATCTCTCCACATTTTGAGAAGCATGATAAAATAAATCATTATTACACGTCTACACATTATGCATTCTAATGTAAAGCCAATGATAGAAAAAAAAAAACGCAATTCAAGATCACATTGTATTCATCCTGCATTGAAAGGGTAGACAACCTAGCCTATATAATTAAAATAACGATCAACACTGCTTAAGTTGGTCCCCAGGGAAAATACCTGATAAAAAGATCTACTCATTGATAGTGATTTGTGAGAAAAATTACAAGGCAACTTAAGAATCATAAACTTATGCAGTGTCCATTGTATACAATTACAGGAATAAAACAAAAAAAAAAAAAAAGAAAAATACAGTGTACGCTAACAAAAGCACGAGGTTCAATAGAAAATAAATTGCCCTGGATATGAAGGAATCTTCAGATTCAGATGGGGTTTTGCACACCTAAACTGAAGTCACCAATTTAAGAGCTGCACTTCTCCCATCTCTCTTTGACTTTGGAAAGTTCAAAGTACATGTAGAAGGTCTTGGATCTGGCCCTAAGCCAACTTAAATTATCGTCAAAAAGATCACCATTATTCAATACAGTAAACAAAATGGTCTGAAGCACCTAATTCCACTGAGTAGACGGGATGAGGTAACATGTCTATCTGCAGCAGTTGTTGACACTGGCACAGTAAAGCGATGCATTTTCCTGCAAAGGCAGAATTAGTACAGTATGCAGAATACTCAATTCATAATTATACTTTACTTAACTAAGTTACGAGTTTTTACATATGAACTAAATTTTTTTTCCTCAAAATTAGTCTGATTGACATTCTTCTACTCTCGAAGTAGATAAGCAATTTTTTCAAAGTTTTGAAACATTCTTTCAGCGATTCACAATCACACCCCGAGGGTGGTGACAATGTGCATCATTTGTCACATCACATATCGTCAGCGTCATTCCAAATGCCTCAGCCTATATTTGGGGTTTTCAAAATTAAGGTGTCAATCTAAAAATAGCATCGTCAGCTAGCTTCCGTGAAATTATGCAGATTGTTTCGTTGACTTATTCCCGCATTTTACTAGACAAAAAAAACTTAGGCAAACCTTTTTTTAAGTTGGCTGACTCGAGGAGAGCGTGTGAAAGGCCCAGGCGCTCATTTCTTACCGCCTAATAAGTTATTGCGGAGCTAGATCGTGGTGAGTCTATGACTGTATGAGTCTAAAAAAATGTGTTTATTCCCATTTTGCTATTAGCCATTGTGTCCTGTTTAATTACAACTAAAAAGCTTATTAATTTGGTAATTAAATACTACTCGTGGTGACCACAACTGCACAACTCAAGGTTGCGTTTACTAGTAAGAACGCAAACTGTGCTAAAAATAAAAAAACAACTTGGACAGACGAGAAACTAATGTATAGCATTCAAGTACTTAATCTGACAGAGAAGGTAATTATAACTTTATGAATTGATATCTTGGTTATCGTCATTACTTTATGGAAATTGTTAAGCACTTGGTGAGTTCTAAAGGTGTAAAAATGTATGGCTTTTCGAGACAACCTACAATGGTTATATGTAATTTATTAGGAATTGGTCTTTTAAGCGTCTAAATTTACATAATGTTCTTACTTCATCAGACTCTCAATCTCAATCTTACTTCTTAGTCAAGTCAATGATCATGATCACCTAGATAACCTGGATGTCATTGAATCTTTTATAACGAGCCAAGGTGCGGAAGACTTGCTCTAGTCTACAACTTCAAGATTTTTCCAAACTAGTTACAACTCCTGAGGATGTTCAAGGTGTGATTACTTTTCTTTTTTGTGAGAAGCAATGATTGAAAGTATATCATCAAAACACTGCATCAAAACATTAATTTGTTAATCTGCTTTTCAGTTGGAAAAAAAATATGACATATTGTAATTAGCTTTCTTGTCATTAGACCATTCAACATTCACAGTGGGTAGTTTTACTAGTTACAAAGTAGGGTAACCTAATCATAAATATTATTTTTAAATTACAATAATGATAGAGGCTCTTTGTTTGTTTAATTAGTCTTGTAATTGTATATATATGTAGGATACCTAATCTATATGTTGTAAGATGCACATCTATGAAAGGGAGTGTGAAGTCTCTGAAGTTTGTGTTTTTTTATTAATTGTATGGTTTCCTCATCGGCTCACAAACGCCATAGTCAAACTTTTTCAAGCCAAACGACAGTTTAGTTAACTATACACGGAATACTGAACAGCGATTCATGCACTTTTCGATGTTTCAATCCGTACGATTTGTGGCCAAAACACAGCTGATGGACAGACCCTTCCGAACGATTGATGCTGTTCAAAATTAGCAAAGAATCTAGATCTAGATAGATTTAAATCAAGAACGCCACGTAAAGGACAAGGGTGTTCTTCAATAGAAATGTTGATTCCTAGTCCTAGCCAAAAACACCATAGGCCTAGAAAGAGACACAGATCTAGATCTAGATTATCATAAAGTGAGAATGACAAGAGAGTCAGAGAATGCCAGATGTAGATCTGCTCGAGTTTCTAACTCGACAAGCAGAACATAATCTAGATCTAGGCCTGCTTTTCAAAGTGTGCAATATGTAGGCCTACAAAAAAGTACAAGTACAAAGAGAGAGGGAGACGCCAGGCTACAGAAAATGATGCAAATCAGACCGTTTTTCATTTCAACACTGACATCAATCGGATACATGGTCCAATGCCAGCACTGTCAAGCCATGAAGTTTAGAGATGAATCTAAATTTTCATTATTGCTTATCTGTCAAACGTTGAATATGTTGCAAGTGAGCGAGCGAGTTGTGAATGGTTGTATGTTTTCTTATGTGTTGCATGTTTGCTTTTTTTGTTATGCATTGTAAAGTGCTTCGAGCCATGTTCTTGGAAGAAGCGCTATATAAATGATCTTCATTATTATTATTATTATTATTATTAAATGTATGTGTTGCAGTAATGGAAAAGTAAATCCAGAACCATTTCCACCTTTGGAACAACTGAGGAACCTATGCGCTTTCTGTGGGACATAATGAAATACTTCTCTTGGCGGTAAAGATGTGAGAATGAATGGATGGAATCCACAGTTCCGAATTCAAGGCCACGTTTGTTCACCTCATATGCCCTAGAACCTGCCGATGAAATGCTAGATTGTTGCAAATCTACTTCTTGGATGGAGACCAACAAATTCAGATAAGGTCTTCCATCACCGATGGACTTTGTAACAGGATTGTGTTGGACATTCAAGAAGCATTGAATCAGAATCACAAATACGTGAAGGAGCTGAAATGTGCATAACTTATAGGTTTGCAAGCTCTCGCCAAACAGAAAATCTCCTAATTTAGTAATTGTTATAATTGAAACAACGTGACCATTAGGGACACATGAAAGTACACACAACGCACACACACTAAATGAAGTTGCAGTTGTGCTGCATATACAGGATCCAATCAGCTGCAAAGGATTCAAGAATTTCATAAGGCCTATGACAGTTTACAGTATCCTATACTTTTTCCACATAGCAATGACAGTTGGAACATTATCATGAAAAATACCAGTCAGCACAAAGTAACGCAACTGCAATTCTATTGCTTCCATTTATTTACAAGGCAAGGCAACCGTTTGTTGCAGGCACGCCGGCTCCTCTGGCAGTTCATGGTTGATGCTTATGCGAAAATTGAATGTAAGCACCTTCAATATATCCGCAGGGAACAAAAGAGACAGAGCACATAACAATCAAGACCTCAGAGACACATTGTCAATTCAGATGCTCTCTGAAAACATTATTCTCTTGGCTCTTCAAAATTAGCTGCTGGTCGCCGAACTGTGCACGATGTCGATAAACTACATTATTAAGAGTTATACCTACTTAACCGGAACGTTATAAAGATTTGTGTGAAGTTATTTGCGCAATTTTTGGTCAATTTGTTAAAATTTTTTTATTAATTAAAGACATATTGCTATCAAACTACCAATTATCAACTGTTTGGTATTCGTGCTTGAGCGAACTTGAGCGAACTCATGTCAACCCTTGCTCAATGGCGAAGGGCTATCGGCCTATTTGCCGGCGGCAACCATGGCCCAAGGGCGAAACCAGCAACAAAGCTCAAACTCAAGTCTCTTTATAGGCTTAAACAAAAGACTCGCAGTTGTTGCTCTCTTGTTGTGGTGCATCTACAGTGAACATTGTGTTGCAAACTTTGCAAAAAAAAACATTATCCTAAGTGGCGAGGTCGAGTCGAACCCAGGACCGACATCGGGAACCAGTGTTGCCGACACACATTCAATCACGAAGGAGGATATGAAAGAAGTTTTTGACAAACTAGACAGACTCCAGGCGGCTAGTGAAACAATTATGAAAAACAGAGCGATCTTGTGTGCACCGTAGCGACACTAAAAAAAGATTTGAGCCGTGACCTATAGGATGTAAAGGCCGATAGAGACAAGGAAATTGCATCGATAACGTCTTTCATTGAGACACAACTCGACATCGACGCCAACAACGAAGCAATAAGTAAAACAACCAACAGGGTTGAGAAACTTGAAAAAAAGATGAAGATGCAAGTACAGTATTCTACACGGACTCAGGAAGAGCTTGACGAAACAAACACGTCACTGGAAGAAAAGCTTGTAGTGTTGTTTAATCAAAAAGTTGGTGGAAAATCTTGGACCAATACAGACTTTGGCCGCGTCCACCGACTCCAGTCCACCAAGAGTACAAATCGGCCTGTAATCGCTAGGTTTATCCTTTTTACGGAAAAACTTCAAGTTCTAGGGAAAAGAGAGGCCCTACGTGAAAATAACATGCGTCTCTAACAAAAGATCAGAGAGACCAACTAAAACGTCTGCGTGAAAACGGACTGAAGGGATATTTCCTGAAAGGCAAACTTATTGTTAAGGGAGCCAACAGCCACAATTCTCTCACAGGAGGTCGTCGCCAAATGAAGGCCAACCGCCGAGTGCCCCAACATCACACAGTAACCACATAGCCCAACGCGGGCTTTTTACCCAATATCAAGATTGTGTCATATAACAGATGGACTGTTACACAAAATTGACGACAACTCCTTACTTGCATTCCTTTATGAATTTGATATAGTTTGTCTACTATAAACATTCATGGCAGAGGACTAGCTCCCTTCTTTCTTCCAAAACTACCAGAAGTACTTCTGCCCTGCCAAAAAGCTATCTTAACGCGGGCGCTGCTCAGGAAGAGTTATTGTTTGTGTGAAAAGAACTTTAGTCGATTATATGTCAGAGATTGAAAACGATCTGGATAATGTAGTTACATTGAAAGTTAGCCTCCACGGTTGCATCAAACGTGACATTATCTTCTGCTTACATCCGTCTGTCGCCTTACTATGAAACCTTGAAAGTTAGAAACGGTGTGAAAATCTTAGAGGACTATGTGTGTCAACTGAGGCTCTTATATAAAGACTGTACCTTTATTACAAGTGGTGATCTAAACGCCCGCACTTCAAATGCACAGCCCTTGCTCGAATGCAGTGAAATGGACAAACTCTTTGTCGGAAATATTATTTCCACTCCACAATCCGAGGACAAGATTAGAAGAAAATCACAGGAAAATACAACAAATACTTTTGGAAGAAGTCTTATGGATATGTGCGCTCAACTTGAGCTTATCATCCTCAACGGGCTGCCCGCCGGAGACGCATTTATATCTCTCCTAATGGAAATAGCGTGATTGACTATTTCTGTGTATCTGGAAGTCTGTTTCAATGTAATGCACCGTTAACTCTACATGTACATGATTTCGTTATTTCTTGGCATGTGCCAGTCTCGCTGTCTATATCTTGGGGCACAGGCCAAAATGAAATCACCCATAAACATGTAGACTATGAATATTTTGAACAAATAGTTTGGGATCCTGAAAAAAGACATCATTTTACAACTGCGTTAACGTCACATGAGTGTCAACTGACCATGAAAAAACGTTTTGAACTCTTAAACACTAATTTAGATCTTGCTATCGAAAGTTCACAACAATGATTTGCCATTATGTGCCCGTACAATGACAAAAACGATAAAAGCTGGTTGTAGTAATTCATCGACCAAGTCAAAATGGTTTGATAATGAGTGCCATGTATTTAAGAAAACAGTCAGGAAACATTTGTGTAAATATCGAAAAAAATCGTAACCTACATGACAAATTTAACTATGTTACACTCTACAATGACAAAGAAAAAGCCTTTTTAGATGAAATCATGTGTGGACATTCGACATACAATCCGCACTGGTGTATCCTAAAAGTAAAACTAAGGTCAATGCAGTTTATTTTCGGAACAAATTGCAGGAACACAATTTCACCCTCCACAATAATTGCACAAAATAGGGATTGTTATTTTAGGGATGAGACGCAAGGAGAGCTAAAGGCTGAAAATTTCACCACAATTCAGTACACATATTTCAAAGCATTTTTGAAAGCAAACCAAGGAATAAAAACTCATTTTGTGGATCGATGGTTGCCTCTACCAAAATAAAAACAATCAAATGCCTACTTGCAACTCGCCATGAAGTACAAAGTTGACAACATCCAAAAGTACTTGGTTGGGTGTCACACGCAAATGAAGTGTAACTCTATGCATGCCACAATAGAAAATCTCACATTGTGATATCTACACCCCGAACAACTTCTGCTCATGAAAACTGCGATGCACAACCCTGCATCATATGAAGTGAAGCAGTTGGAACACCCAAGATTTCAAAAGGATGACTGTATCAAGATTCACCTCCATTTGGCCGGACAGACATTGAGACAAGATGGTGATGCAGTGGTCACCTAACTGAGTCATATCCACTACACACCAAGTGGTCACATAAGATACAAACAGTTCCATGAGGAAAAAGATTGGAGAGAACTACCAATAAGAATGGCAAACATCATACCAGACACTGTCAAATCGGAGGCAATGTACCAGACAGAACGCACTGAAAATTTCTAAGCAGAAATTCGATTACCTCCCAGACATGAAAAAGGTGCTGCCATTCAAAGATCATGCCGTTTACGACAACGTCACAACCTAGTAAGCCCATATGTGAAAGAAAGAGTTTCAACAACTTTGAGATTAATGTAGATTTGATAATAAGAGCCCTGTTTTGCATTTGAATCCATCTTTTCAGCATTTAATGCATTTTGACATTAATGTTGACAAATTAATTTTATAAGTGTTAGAATTATATTTCAATGCAAAGTTTCTAATTTTATTATACAAATGTGAGTTTGAACATTAATTTAAGGCTCCATGTCTGAGACAACTAGTAGTGGTACTTAAGAAATTAATTTATGCATTTTTTTGTCTTTTATTGTGTTTGCATACTGGCAGTCTATTAACAGTATGTTATTAATCTTCTGAAATGTGCACTTATCATTGCTGCACAGTAAAAAACCATCCAATATTTTGTTTTTGTATTAATTATGCACATATACATTGTATTAGAAAACCCACTAAGAATGAAATTGGTGATTATGCACGAGTAAGTTGTTTTGCACACCTAACAGTTGGATATAAAAAAAAGACATTGTTTTCTTCTTTATAATTACAATTTTTGTGTTATAGTGACCCCTATCATTGTTTTCACTTTTCATTTAACTTTTTGTTCATGACTTAACTTTGTTCACAATGGTGAACTTTTACATGTTAACTATAAGGGATGGTACTACCTACATCATTCATTACTGACAACCTCTGTCATATAAAATTAATTAACGGAAAGATTGAGCCCTGAGATTCGTTCGTTGGGCAGACTATATGACTGTATGAGGCTCCATGCCTAAATTATAACCATAACCAATAATAATGTTTGCCGTCATCAAGTGTTAAGTTTATGATGACTTGTTTATTCCTTACGATGACAAGTCAAAGACTTCCTGAAGAAGTTCTATAAACGTATAGACGTACAGCATAGTGATAAAACTTGGTATAATTTGCAAGTCACTTTTGCATGCTAACTTAAAACAATTGCTCAAGTCGTTGGTTAAATGAAATGGTCAATTTCATTTTTATAAATGCTTAAGTCATGCAGAGACGCAAATAGATGGGTTTTAGATGAAAACTACAATTGATATGTTTTTTAGTGCCACCTACTCAAACCTACTCGGTTTTATAATAATAAAAAATAGAATGTGTGGTTGAAACAAAATAGTTTAATTCGTTTTTCTAAAATGGACTGAAGCGCTTGTGGAATGACACCGACGATATGTATATTAGTTGTTTTTCCTTTTAAGAAAAGATAAATGAGAACAGGACTAATCTCAAGGTAACCATTGTGATTTTAAAATTAGCTCCAGCTGACATTTCATTAATGATAAAGATACATAAATAGAAGTCTGTATGCTTTGGTGCTGAGATTGGATAGTGTTTTCCTGAAAACTTCCTAGTAATTGAAGATTATATATATAATATATATAAAAGTAATCTGATTATTTTTACCTATAATTTCAATGGTGTAATTCTTAAAGAAAGAAAAACATTTATCTTCAGGTATCCATTAAAATTGGAATATGCCAAATAGCTCAGTCAGCAAAGCTAAAGAACAATGTGCTATCTAGGGTTCAATTGAAGAATTCTTAGGGAAAAGAGGAGATATAAAATCTACCAGAATGAACACATTTTTCCCCATGAAAACTTTAATCGCTTTGACCTGTTCAAGTGTACACGGCGACGAACTACCCAACTTTTAGTTCACCTGTTGGGCTGCCCAGCGAACGCCCATTAACGACGCCCGTCGGGTCATGCTATTGCAATTTCTACTGCTCACAGTTATCTGCCCCTGCTTGGGCAGTGAGCATGGTCGTTAATCGCCACCTGACAGCCTTATCAGTCATTATGGGAGTCCCATGGGGATGCGCAGGGCTACCCGAGGCAGATCAAAGAAAAACCTAAAGATCCAGAAATCGGGGTATATTCGTCGCCGTGTGTAAGGCATCTACCAAAGCAGTTTTTAAAAATTACCTTATTTTTCTACTTTCCCCGCATAGGTCTACCTATCATGGTTGGCCAGGTGAGGCCTTAATATTAAATTGTATCCTTCTCCTATTGCAAAGTGACTTAAAAAGACATGGAAGGATAGTTCTTGTACATGTATAACTTGCAACATAGCTAAGTCAGCAGTTCTCTAGAACTAAGGAGAAATGGGCGTCTGGGGTTCATATCTCGAATCTGCTTATTCAAAGAGGATTTTTCATGAAAAATTGATAAAAAAATTATTTATTGAGTACACCATATTTTTCAGAAATGTGCTTACATCAACAAAAAGGATAATGACACAATTGTTACCTGAAACTTCGACTTAAATGGTAAAAGGTCTATGCTGATGACATAAGGGCACAAATAATTATAAACGAATCATTAATGTAAAAAATCAATCACAAAGCATGTTAACCACTTATCAAAAATGTTCCATAAAAACAATTTTTTTAAAAAGCTAACGCCACATGCGAGAAACATTCTGTGCTGTACAAGCAACTATTTCTAAGTGAAAAGTTAAGGTTTTCTGCTTCTGCTCTATACATATATTGATATGTAACCTTCCAAGGCTAAATCTAATTTTTTCTACAAAGAAGCATAAATTTGCTATTAAAAGAAAATCTGTAAAACTGGTATTAAAAAAATGTGCATGGGCTTGACAATTTTACACTAAAATTCAACAACTGACAATGTCCTTCTAGTTACACTTCTTTTTAACAGTAAAAAAAATTGTCAATGCATATATGGCAAAAATCAGGGCAAAGTATCCATCCAAGAGTTATTTGGATCTTCAAGCAGATAAGAAAACTAAAATTAAGTTCTGTCATATTACAAGAACAAAAAATTAAATGAAAGATTTATGAGGCATTTAACAAAAAAAACAACTGAAAATAAAAACAAATTTGGCTTGAATAGACAATTTCTGAAAAGAGGGGGGGTGGAAAAATAATTTATATCATCTCTAATAGTCTGCCAAAGTTGTATTGAGTTGAGTTAATTGCTTAACATCCAAAGTAAGTGCTATATAATAGGCTTTATTGTGGACAGGTCCCAAAACTTATGTCTGACAATTTTATGTGTTGCCACACACTAGACAGAGCTGGGAGACCTGGGCTCTCTCAGCCGGTCACATTATACTGAGTGACAGTGATCCAACCAGAAGGGGGCAAA
This sequence comes from Elysia chlorotica, assembly GCA_003991915.1. Classification (NCBI taxonomy): domain Eukaryota; kingdom Metazoa; phylum Mollusca; class Gastropoda; family Plakobranchidae; genus Elysia; species Elysia chlorotica. The sequence continues at coordinate 249,557 of RQTK01000447.1, forward strand.
ATCGAACAAATAGACCGATCATGGGATTTGAAACAGCAGAATTCCCTATCTGGAGACCAAAACTCACTGGAGGTGGGGAAATAATATATTATCTATAACAATTCATTAATTATTCCTACAAAAACAAAAATCATACAAAATCGTCAACACAGTACAATGGAATCTTCTTAAGATAAATCCAGTTTAAGATAAATTGCAGCCTTAGATACATGTAAAATCTGCTTTTGTACTTGACAATCACTGTTTAATATATATTTGGCTTCAAGTAATCTTTTTCGGCTGTCACCAAAATGTTTATCTTAGGCAGATTCCACTGTAGTTAAAATTTGGTTGAGATTATTGAAATAGCTGTTAGCTAATAAATTCTTTTAATATTACATTTGATTTATAGATGTAAGAAGAATTACAAAACATATTTGTTTGACTTTAAAATTGACCCTCATTCTGCTTGACTTTGCAGAAAAACAATCATTCTGTTTTGGAGGACTTGAAGGATTCAAGAGAGCTAGCTTAGCCAGTCGTGCTCTAGACTGGTGAGCAGGATGTCCCAACTTCCAATCTAAGCTGGTTTCCCCTACTTTCAAAATTAGTTTCTTTGGAAAAAAAAAAAAAATAAAAGTAATAAGAAATAACCCTCCAAAATCATAATTGCTCTGTAATACAGGTAATTATTCCATCGCAAACCACAGTGCCAACATGCTTACTGTCCGACAAAAGGGGATGAAATGGCATTCATGTCGTTAAAATGACTCAAAAATTGCATCACAGCTTGGTTAAGATTAGGGCAAATGTAAGAAACAGAAAGAATGAAAAAAACATAATATCTCACAATCTTGAGTCCAAGTGCCTACAACTAACAGTTAGTCTTCTACATACATTTGAGCTGTGTTTCATTTTGACTGCCTCAAGATATAAAACTTTACAAATTTTCATTAAATAAAAAAAGCAAATTTTGACAACTTTTATCCACTTAAGCCTATTCAATTTATCATCTAAGAGTTGAGTCCTGCTGAAAAGCATCTTTTTCTAAACGTTGAGATGCATTATCTGGATTTACCTGGTTACCATGATGACTTTCCCCAACTGCATCACCATTTTCTGCAGATTGTCCATCTCCAGACCTGGATTGCACTTTCAGTTTTTTCCTCTTTACAATTATTGTTCGCTTTACTATTCTTTTCCGCTTTACACCCTTTGTTTCTGATCCCTCTGCATCCTCTGCATCTGTTGGGTATGTTGTCACAATTTCAGACTCGCCAGGTTTAATTTTTGTCCTCTTTACCTTTATTATCCTTTTTACTATCTTCTTTCGTTTAGGCTCTTTTTCTAAATCCCCTTCACAAGCATCTGCTGCCACAGCATCTTCTGTGCTCTTCTTTGAAACAACTTTCTTTTTCTTGATCACCTTTTTTTTGCCAGAGTCTGAGGATTCTGCTAGGTGTTGCCTGCCTTTATCTCGATCCTGTGAGTGTGAGGGTTTTTTCTCTGTACTTGGGCTAGAGCTTGGTATATTTTTAGAGGATTCAGATAAATTTTGCATCCTCTTAGCTTTTAATTTCAATCTGAGATCATTTTCCAGAGCCTCACCAATATTACTGGTTCTGTTTCTTTCTGAGCTATCTGCTCTGCCTTTAGATCGTCTGTCTTCCTCACCTCTATTTTTATCTCTTGCTCTGTGGTACTCTTTGTTACTACCAGATTTATCTCTGCTGTCGTGATCTTTCTTCTTCTTCTTTTTTTTTTGTTTCTCTTCACTTCCAGCTTGACTGTCCTCTCTCAAGTATCTTTCATTTCTTTTGTCAAAATCTTTCCTTTCTTTATTCCGATCTGATTCCTCCCTTATCCCTGTTTGCTCCTTCACTCTGTTATCTTTGCCCCTCTCTACACCCTCCTTGATGAGTTCACTAGCTTTCTTGGACGATTCACCTAGAGAAGAATCATTACCTGCTGTTTTTGAAGAGATGTCTTCCTTGCTTTTGTCCTTTTTATGTTTTTCTTCTTTTTTCTTATGCTTACCGTGCTTCTTTGACTTCTTAGATCTCCTCTTCTCCTCTCCATCTTTGTTATCCTCTTTTTCAGCATCAGCTTTCTTAGTTGATTTTTCATTAGGGCCACCTTTTTGTTCCTCTTGCTTTGATTGATCAGCATCACTCTCTGTTTTACTTTTATGTTTTCTTTTCTTTGATTTTTTATGCTTCCTCTTCTTCTTTTTACTATTATCCTTTGATTCATTTCCAGAGTTCTCAGCATATGATCCTGACCTGTCCCTACTGCCTTTTCTATTTGAGTTTGACATGTTGCATGGCGATCTTGATTTAGAGTGACTTTTTCTGGACCCGGCCCGACTTGCATTCCTACTAGCACCCCTATACCTTGAGCCACTCCTATGTTCAGGATCTGATTCGCTGCCCCTACTTCTGCTTCTTGAACGGGAAAAATCACTTCTTCTCTGACGCATTGGTCCCATTCCTCTACCTTGTGGAGGAAATGGGAAGCCCCTTGGTGGCCCTCCTCTGAAATCCATGCCCCTTCCGCCACCTCTAAAGTCAGGAGCCCATCCACGGCCACGAAATTCTCCATCCCTTCCACGACCCCTGAAATCCATGCCTCTCCCTCTGTCTCTACCCCTTCCCCTGAAACCTCTCCCTCTTCCCCTCGGATTAAAATTTTGGGGGCCATAGAAAGCAGCATCATATTCATTCCATGCGTGAGGATCACCATAAAACATAGGATTATACGGATCCATGGGCCATCCATCTGGGCCATAGAACATGCCATATGCCTCAGGGTCCATCCAAGGATAACCATAATGAGCAGCATACGCAGCCCATGCCTCATCATAGAACTCAGGCGGCCCATGCCTGTTCCTGGACCTTGAGCGACTTGAATCACTGCTGTAGCTACTTCTGCTGCTGCCACTGCTGCTTCTGCTGTCACTTGAGTAACTCCTGGAGGACCTGCTAGAACTGAAAAAAAACAAAATAACAAATTAGCAAACTCAATAAAAAGAAGCATGAATTTTAAAAAATAATTTTGGTGCGCATTAGGAAAAATTAAAATTAAAAATTTAGAAAAAAGATGGAACAAGTAAATGGATCTCTAAAGAATTTAGGCTAAATTAGGTGGCTTTTAAATAAATTGAGTTACAGAGCAATGCAAGAATGCATGTTAAAAACGTGTTGTTATTTGTTATGCATGTTTCAAAATTTGAAAACGACTGGAAATTCTTGTAAAAATAATAATATTAGAGTCATATTTCATAGTTGACTAAAGGGAAAAAATAACTTTTCATTTGGATATTTATAGCAAACAAAATTTTACTCAATGTGTTACCAGGCACATGACAAAACGAGCATCAATTCCATTTTCATTAATCTACTTCTTCAGTACTTGATCTGTAGTGTAAAATGGCTTTCACAATATAGATTAAAGGGTGTCAAAGGGGATTTTTCTTCTCAGTTACATAGTTATAAGAGCAACTTAGTCATCTATATATTAATTTTCATGTTAGAAAAGTTGTTTACAAGCAAAATTGCTTACATGGACTTCAGCAAGATTTTACTGAATCATCACATCTCCATACATTCCTTGATCATATCCTTGCTCAATGGCAAAACAAAATTAAACCTTTCGTTTGGAATTGGTAATTTGTATCGCTTTTAAAAATTATTTTAATAAGAACTTGAAAATACAGTATAACCATTTAGATAATTAAAACTTACTTTTTCTTTTGTTAGGTGTTGGTATCTTTGCACCTCTAGGCTGTATCATGGACAAGCTTCAAAATTGACATCTGGCAATTTCTATGAGCTGCCACAGATACAGGGCGCAACTTCTGCTCTAGCAGTTCACAGGAACACACCCAATCAGTAGGAACAAGACACCATGAGTGATCAAGGTTCAAACCTAGGATGTCTAATTAGAAGCCTGCAGAATGTATTACCAATTAAATAACTACATGTATTAACAAATGAAATTAGAAAACCCTTACCTGCCAGAGCGGCTGCCATCCTCTTTGTCGTTTAGCCCCTGAGTAGCTCTTCCTCCTCGCTTGGTGGGAGGGCGATAAGGTTCCCTGAGAGTGCTCACCAAGGTATTATGAAGAAATGTTTTGTTCACTACTGGAACTGGGTTCTTCTGCCTGCAAGTTTCAAAAGTGTAAGGGCTGATCAGTTCATTCAGGTCGAGAAAATGTCTTCATCCACTAAAATAAGATTGATATTCAAGAAACTGTTCTCATAGTTATTAAATACATAAGTGTTAAAAAGCCATTTGCATTATAACAAATTTTTCAAGGGAATAAAGTTCAATGTAGACTATGACATAGACTAGGATAATTTTAATTTCTTGAAATTTACTTGTTTAAAAAAAAAAAAAGTGTACATAAAGATAATAATTAATTTGTTGATATTTATAAAGGCATCTCGATCAGCAACCATGGATTAAAGGCAGATGGGGTGGATGCTGCAGAGCTTTAGGTCTCTCTTGCAAACATGCTTGAATCTGAGAGATGACCTGCAGGGTGGTCTGGTGCTAGTAGCCAGCTCGTCATACAGGATGTCTTTTGGAATTCAGACACCATGCATGCGTATCACATGACCTCTCCCTGAGAGAGGAGGGCAAACATTCTTGGTAGGACACTCTGCCATGAACCTGCAAGGTGATGCCCCGACTCTTTCTTAGATTTCGCAGGTGGAATCATAGAGTCAACTTTCTTGGCAGGTATATATAGGGTCTATGCCTTACTACTATTGAGGAGTGTGCTCAGGTTACAAGCCTGGTACACTCTCATGTTGTTATTTGTGGTCAGCATCGTGTTGCTCCATACCAATTTTGTCAGACCGACCATTGATGTTGCTACTTTGTCGGTATGAGTGTTCGGCTCAGTGTCCAACGAGAGGTTACTGCATATAGTGGAGACCAGGTAGGTTAAGTCCTCCACTACTTTCAAGGTGTGGTCACCAATTGATATGCAGGGGATGCTGCTGATGTCTCGGACCATGATGATCAAGTATGAGTTGTAAACTTGTACACAATAAAAGCTTTGCCACGAAAGGTGCTCTCTTTACATTGGACTAAATTTGATTTGTGTCCACTCTAAAAAAAAAGCCTATATATATTGCTACTACTGCTCTGAAAATATTGCTAGGCTTACCCTAAGCTGAAACAAAGTAATTCTCTGCTCTTTTAAATACTTTTGATCACTCATGACAATTGCTAATTATGATATAAAATCTTTGGTTTCCTATGGATATTGATAAAAATGTGCACAAACATGAGATTTGAACTCTTGACTCATTGCGTAAATTTAACACACAAATTTAGTTTTTCTTTTAAAAACCAAAATGTTGCAATTATCATAAATCATTTGAACACATCTTTTTGAATTTTGGTTTATATTTTAATTAAATTATCTTGCAAATCAAGTTATACATCCAGATATAACGCTATACCGGACAAGGACTTAAAATAGATCCCAGGACAAATTTATTGGCATGTGAATTTACAGCTAGGGTGTAAACAAATCAAGTTTATAAAATTTGTGAGGAAAATTACCATCCTAGTGCTCCATACTGCTTGGCTCTGGCTGCTCCATGCTGCACTTCTTTAAGGATCTCTGTAATGGCTTGACTGAGAAGAAAAGCATATGTGGCAAGTTGCATGTATGAGAAAGATAGCTAGCAAATGATTCTCCCACACTTTACTTAAGTTCTGAGGTAGATGGATCAATTATTTCATCAAAATTTAAAAATGTGATACTGATATTCTTTCATCAAAGTTTCGAAATTAAATAAAATTATATTAAATTAAATACTTCCTTTCTTAATATTCATCACTCCGAATATTTCTAATCTATGCTGACTAAAATAGTTAGTGTACAAAAATCCTTGTCAGTTTCTCTAAATATTACTAGATACATGTCAGAAAATGTATACAAGATATGCGTGTGTCAAGCGCCATTTGACGATCAGCACAATCCTAAGATGGCGCAAAACCATATGAAGATCCTCAGAAAGCGCGACCATCTTGAGATGGGCGCGCCATTGAATTTCATTTTATGGGGCTTTGCTTTCCCCTCTCATTGCACTAAATTTAGTTTTACATTCCAAACTTTATGAGAGTTACCTTTTTTGGAAATATTGACAACACTGCATTGATCATGTATGAGCCATTGGTTTATTTTTTACCGTAAACCCGGTTTGTATAAAAGTTTCCCAACCTCAAAATTGTATAAGTCGTACTGTATTTCCTTGTTTTTGAATCATTATTTATCTTTCTATATTTTCATCAGCGGCTTGTGCCATCACAAGTCGGGCAAAGTGGCAGTTTCACTATTCAATCGAAAAAAGTATAAATCCTCAATTTGATAACAAAACAAAATAAAAAATATAAGCATACACTAAAAGATTTAAAAAAATTTCAGCAACAAATCCATTAGTAATAATAATAACAACAACAATAATAATAATAATAATAATAATAATAATAATAATAATAATAATAATAATATTAAAAAATAATAGTAATAATAATAATAATAATAATAATAATAATAATAATAATAATAATAATAATAATAATAATAATATTAATAATAATGAAGTGTTTCCAAGTGATTGGTAGATGGCGCATATTTTGCTTGGTTTGCACTTCTTTAAAAGATTGGGCTGTTCTATTCATTTTCGAAAATGATCCATACCATAGACGGCGCTTTCATCTCGAAATGGCTGCACCTCCTGCGGTCAGTCATATATGGTTCTGTGCCATCTTAAGATCATGCAGATCGTAAAGGCGCTTGACATATATCTCCAAAATCATAAAATACCCAACACACTTACACAGTGTCGTCAACTAATTTGTTTGTTTTTTTTCTACTTAAGAAAGCAAATTGTTGGTTTAGCTAGACCCCTAAATAATTTCTGTAGGAAGCCTCAGGAATGAAAACAACATTATTGTCACAACAAATGTATAACTTGCTCAAATTTACAATAAATGTTAATCAATACAAATAAGGGATTCATCTCGGGTTAAAAAGTAATGTTCGCTTAGTTGGACCTTAGAACACTAAAAGAACATTTATAAATCACATGTTCTAGTTATTATAAACCTCAAACAGTGCAGTAAATGGATAACTTGGACATATGCAAATTGCAATGAAAAAGTGAATAATTAAACCTATATATTAAAAGTCTTCTCATCAGAATGAATAAAGTTACCTTTCAAGGGCTACTTCCACTTCTGTTTTCTTAAAAGGAACGCTTGTTGCTCCAACATCAGGCTGATCAGGCTCAACTTTGACTTTTTGATTGGTGAACTGCATACGTTTGAACCTGCTGATCCTTTCTTTCTGTACCACTGCGTTCTCAGCCAGAAGTTTGCTTGTGGAAGGGGTGACTTTCGCAAGAGACGTGGCTGCAAGAGCCTCCTGTAAGGCTGCTTTGTAATCCTCTCCATTTTTGGATGCCTCGTACAGTTTTTTTTCTTCTTCTTTAGGTAACTCCTTTTCACTTACTTTCGCCCTCTCAGCAGCTATTTGTTCACTAAGAGACAGGTCTGTGTTTGAAATTACAGATTGTTCATTATCAACTGTTTTAGGATATCTTAAAGTTTCACCATCTGCAACTGCAGTAATGAAAGGATCTTTTGCACTTTTTGAGTTACGCACAGAAAAAACATATTCAACCTTAGATGACTTATCCTCAGCTGAATCATCTGTATCTTCTGGAGCTACAAAATCAAAAGCTCCCTTAATAGGGTCTCCATTTTCATCTAACCAGTCAGCAGTTGGACTGGACTTATCAAGAGCAGTCTCCTTAGTCAATTTATCAACATCAGTATTTGATTGATCAACACAAACACTGGATTCATCAACAGCATGTGAAGGCTTGTAAGACACAGGTCTAATAAATGTCTCTTCAGCATCGACTTTGATGTTTGTCGTCTGATCTTGGTTCCACACAGATGAATCGACTATAGCATCCTTTCTCACACTTGAATCCTTGCTCACATTAATAAAGTTAATCACATCACTTTCACTTTTAGGAACACTGTAAGAATTCACATTTTCTACCACATTAGAATTATTATAAGCAGTAAGATTGTATTGGTAATTTTGCCCACTGTGACTAAGGTCAGGTATAGCATTAAAAGGCACCACTGGTTGACCAAAACTAGAAGAGACTGACTGCACACCTACATTGGATTCACAATTAGTTTGCTGAACACCATAACCTTCCTGGTACTGATAGTAATTTTGATAGGCAGACTGATAGTAGTTTTGATAATCTGCTGGCCCATAATACTGCTGATTATTCACAGCAGCTTGATTGTCCCCTACTGCCTGGTTGTTGTACCAGGGGTGCTGTCCGTAATTTTGCTGAGCAGGGTAATAACCTGATTGATCATAACTGTATTCAGGAAAACTAACACTCTGATTGGGAGTACAGTTGAAATTTGGAGGTGGAATTGAAAAGTCTGCTTTAGGAATAAACTGGGGATTGCTGCTATTGCTAGATGTTTGTACAAAAGAACTAAATGGTTTACGGTTGAAATTGTTCTCTTCAGAATCAAATTTATCCCCTTTAACTGTGTTGAGCAATTCACTTGAGAACTCAGCCTTTGGAACAAATGGTAAGTCTGCAAATGTATGTTTAGGAACAGTATCCACAAAATGTTCATCTTCATCACTGCTTATATCATCAACCTCTGCAGCTGCGTGCTCCTCTTCTGATATTGATTCATAGTATTCATCTAATTCTTCATCGGGATCATGTTCTGACTTAGTATCAGAGATGCATTCTAAATCAAGGTCAAAGTCAATGTTTCTGTTTGGTCTATCTGGCTCATCTTTGACCTCTTTTGATTCTAGTTTCTGTGGAACATTTTGAACCTCTTCCATTTTAGGTTTGGCTAATTTTTTTTTAACCGCCTTTCCTTCTGATTTGTCTGCTTTCTTTTTAACCTTTTTAACTCCTTTCTTTTCATTTTTTTTTACTTCTGGTTTGCCTGCTTTGTTTTGAACCTTTTTAACCTTTGGTTTTCCTTGTTTATTTTTAGCCTTCTTTACTTTGGGTTTTTCGGATGTATTTTGGACCTCTTTCACTTCTGATTCCTTCGACTCACTTTGATTAAATTCTGAATTCTCCGACCCACTTTGAACATCTTTAAAGTTTGGTTTCTCTGACCCACTTTGCACCTCTTTAACTTTTGGATTCTCTGACCCACTTTGGACCTCTTTTACTTCTGGCTTCTCCGACCCACTTTGCACCTCTTTCGCATCTGGATTCTCTGAGCCACTTTGGATCTTTTTTACTTCTGGCTTCTCCGACCCACTTTGGACCTCTTTTACATCTGGATTCTCTGACCCACTTTGGATCTCTTTTACCTCTGTCTTCTCCAACCCACCATGGATTTCTTTTACTTTTGGATTCTCCGACCCACCTTGGACATCTTTTACTTCTGGATTCTCTGACCCACTTTGGACCTCTGAGTCTTTTACTTCTGGACTCTCCGACCCACTTTGGACCACTTTTACTTCTGGTTTCTCTATCTCACTTTGAACCTCTTTTACTCCCAGTTCCTCCGCCTCTATTTGGATCTTTTTTACTCCTGGTTTCTCCACCTCTTTCACTTCTAGTTTAGAATTTGGTTCATCTGGACCATCTTCTATTTCTGGGTTTCTAGGTAAAAGAACCTCTGATTCTTGTGGCTTACTTTGAGTTTGAATTTCTTCAACGTTTTCATCTGATCTGTCTGGCTCGTTTGGAATCTCTTCCATCCCAATTTTGTCTTCAGATGCTACTATGACATGAATTTCTCCACCTTTAGATTCTATTGAGTTAGCTGCTTGAGCATTCTTTTTTTCAGTAGACATTTCTTGTAAAATTTCTGCATTTTCATTGACAGTGTTGTGTTCATCCATTCTTAAAAATTCCAAAAGTTCTTTTCAGCTATAATAATCACAACGGTTTCACAAAAAGTCACTCATTTCATTTGATCTATACAGCCCTCATTCTGACATTCAATTTAAAATTGTCCACTGTTTTAAAACCTAATAGGGTAATTTGATGAAAATTTGTTTATAGCCTAAATAAAAGGCCACACAATGTGTTCATTTATAGTCAACAGCCTACTTCAGTTCTATGAGTTCAGTTTTAAAAAAATCATACATAGGCCTATATATATTACAGCCCGCATTTGTTACAGAACTTCACAAGGGTGATATGAAAACTGAAAGTTCGAACATTGTTTTTTTTCTGTAGGAGTTAAGTTCATAAAAAAACCTTTTCTCAATTTAAGTGTTACAGGGCAAAAGATACACTGAGTTGTAAGATGCTAAATCCCATGGCTAAGAATTCGGAACACTTCACAGTTGAATTTTTTTCACAAGAACAGATTAGGCCTATAGTCACTGTAGAAGTCGGCATCTAGAGATCTAGACTAGATCTAGATCTAGTAGATCTAGATTCTAGATCTAAATCTAGATAGAACATCAGATCTCGGTGCTCATCAAAATAGGCACAAAAAGTCCTTTTTAGCAAGTTCGATCTAGTGTTTTAAAAGTATAGCATATGCCGATTACATAGTCTTAGCGAATATAAGGTAATCTAGATTAGATTAAGAACCCACAGCTAGGCCTAGATTGTGAAGTTATTAGCCTACACAGAACAGTTAGGCAGCGTTTAGTGGTTTGACTTAGATGGGTCTAGATCTATATGTCTTTTTCGGTCACTGATAAGTTTTGAAATATCAAAGCCAGCTAATATTCAGGGAGTGGTCAATAAAAGAAAGTATTTCACACCAGAAACTCAGTAAGATTAAGAAGCCAAGGATTAGAAGCTAGTCAATCGTCGGCCATGTTGTTTCTCTCGTACTCATAGTGGCTGATTCGCAACTATTCATAAGCCGTATATAGATTGTAAAAATGTAGATCTTAGGCCTAGATCTAGAATTACGTTGCATAATTATCTTCATAATGTATAGTTATTATAATAATAGCCTCTTTTTACATTCAAGTGAAGACAATCAATAATGTTTTTCATAGACCTAAGTGTAGGTTTTTATTATCAGAAAGCCGATGCGTTTTTGCATGTTGGCAACTTGGCATAATATTAGTGCTTATAATGACAAGACTGGCATAATTATAAGGAATTCATAAGAAATCCCCAAAGATTTATATTAATAGCACTAGATGGTGTAATAAAATGACCGCGTCTTTGCGGTATATAAGTGCGCGATCTGAGCTCGCGGTGTCTGTAGGTCGGAGAGGGTGAGCAGAAAGAAAGGGGGCAAGGACTTATGAACCTGAGACCAGCGCATAAGGCAAGCAATAGATTTAATACGGACACCAGCGCTTTCTGGGGAGTTTTTTTTTTAACTTTTAAACGATGATGATTATAGTGATTATGATTATGATATGATATGATATAATTTCCAGGTGTTGTTAGGCCGTATAGCCTTTGTCTGTTCTTGTTTTCTCTGACTCTGTAGTAGTAGTAGTAGTAGTAGTAGTAGTAGT